>JAKSZP010008044.1:0-161970 GCA_022478985.1 Massospora cicadina
ACTGCCAAATTTTGCGATGTCAATTCCCAAAGAATAAACCCCCCACTTCCATCCAATTCACCATTTAGGCTGAATTTGTGGATCCTGCCCACATCATTGTCACTACCCAACTGACCACTATTTAATCAGTTGCATGGCACTGAGAAAATTGTTGGTCAATTTTCTTACTTTATTTCCCAAATAAAATTTTTTATTAAAAACCCCAAATTTATATCTCCTTCCTTTCAACCACATTCCATATGGCGTTTACCTGGTGGTCTGCTGCTCTGCACTCTGGGTGGGCCTTACCAATTCTCTTGGTTACCATGATTCCCTCTATCACCAATTGGACTCAACAAGTCCAAAATTTTTGGCTCTACAACCTGGTTCTCATGACCTTCTGGCAGCAATATACAGGGATTTTAAGGTCCTATGTTTGCCAACTACAAGAAAAAATTTGTCTTTCCTCTACCCCCAACAAAATGGTTTCCACAACCAAGAATCTTGCAGAAACTATCCCAGTAGTTTCCACCCCTGTTACCAGAACCCCTGGTTTTGAAGTCTATTCAGTGTGGTTTGCTGTTGATACTCCTAACCCTGACATTCCGCCACCATTTCGTAGTATCCTATTTCCTGGCTCCATATCAAGTTGTACGGTCAGCAATGCCTCTGGCATTCTGGCTTGCTTTCTGGATGCTTACGCATCCTGACTGGCAGGCCAGTCTAAACTTTTTCTGCTGTTTCCATGACAAATGGCAGGGTTTATTTTTCGCTCTGGTTTGCCTCTACTGCTGTATGTGAGCCCTCCGCCCACTCCACCACCTGTTTCACTGGGATCCATCACTTCCTATTTTTTCGCCCTTTGTCCTAGATTTTACGCCATCCTTACCAGCTCCAAGGGCCTCTTGTCCCTGATGGTTGTGGCCAGTTTGGTATTATTTTGCTCCACCGATTTATTTGGAAACATAATGCTGAATGTTTAGGATGTCTTTTCATTTTGTTGGGTCACTTGGCCTTGTTGTCACACCTTTGGTCTGGGTCTTTCCCTCCAGCGACCTCCTGCACTCCAGTTTCCCTGACAGTCTTCATGTATTGCTCCTCTACCTTTGACTTCCTATATGGCTTTGATCAGATTGGGGTTGAACCTTCTACATCAATACTATGTGTCCAGTCTTTCATGTGAAAATAATCACATCTCACGTGGAAAAAACATCTTAATAGTATTCAGGTAGTTGGCACACTTTATCAAGTTCCTCCTGATATAACTTAACAGATAGTTGTATTTGAGGGATAAAAAATTGAATAGTGGCGGGTAGGCCAAAAATAAGGTGAGTACAATAATATGTACCTTGTCAATTTCATCATTGGGAAGTAATTGAATTTTCCCATTTTTTTAATTTTTGTGACTAAAATATCTTAGTTAATTAGATTGCCAAGTAATAGCTTAATAGGTCACTGATAAGCTGGATCAAAGACTCCTGGTAAAACACTTATTTTAAACCTACTTACTTCATTGACACTGGTAATATGTAGCCAGCAATTTTGGGGTATACTCAGGGTTACGTTGATAAAAACCACTCTGTTCTCCTAGTTTAATTTTTATATCCTCAGTAGCATAAAATGGTATGCTTTTTGCTGCATCTACTGTGTTTGTTAACTTTTTCATATTTCCTCAAAAGGTAGAATATCACATAGATAAAGCAGAAACAGGGTACTCAACCAGTTAAGAGTAATTTTTCTTGATGGAGTATTTATTATCCAACACAAGGGGAAATTCATAGTTGAAGAATGATAGAAATTCTTTTTTAAGATTGATGACCTTCATAATTGATCATAAATTGTATATAAATCAGTATTATACTGGCTAATGTCCAGGCAATATAAAAACCTGAGAAAACTAACTTGCCAACTCAAATTGGCAGGGATAAGTATGCACTTATTACTTGGTGTTGTTCAGGCTGGCGGTTCTATACTCTTGAGTTTATTTGAGGTCAGGGGCAATCTTAATCTTCTTAATAATTTGGGATAAGACAACATGATAGGTGATCCCATATCCAAAATAGACATAATTCAGACCTTTTAAATTACCACTTTCAATTTGTTAAAAGGTTCCTCAAAATTTTAGCAGGAGGATAGCTCCTCTTTAGGGCAGAACATTGCATTAAGCTATTGGGAGATCTCAGGATACTTCTTCTTTATCTCCAGTAGATTGTGAATGCTTGAGATGGGTTGGATCAACAGAGTAAGGTATTGGCTAGCGTTGCTAGCTGTATCAATTATTCTGGGGCTATCAATAACCTGAATGAGGTAAGTGCCTTCAGGAATTTGGGCGTCATCAATATTTATTGGCTTCAGGTGGTCCCAAATGGCTAGCTTGGTGGGTTAACCTAAAATATAATAGTCTGCGTCCTCTTAACCCTCTTTAAAGTTACCACCAGAATCGTTATCAATGAATGTGAGATAAGCAATTGGCAATGTTTCGCTTTCAGATTTTTTTAAGATCAGTCAAATTTAAAGGTACCTGACCCTAAGATAACCTTCCTTTTCCATACCAGCAAGGGCAGGGCTCTTTTTGAAACACCTATCTTCAGTATGATTGTTCTTCTTAATTAATTACATCCTGGCTTCTCCTCCTTCCTAGGATTCACTTCCTCTACAGTATAAACTCTGGGTTATGTAAAGGCTTTCAGAAAGTCTCTGGTTTGTGTATATCAACCACATCAAGCATGGTTTCTTTAATGTCTAAGGCAGAAATGAAACTTCCTTTGACAGACATGATGTGCATGTCTAGGTTGGTGTTCTTAAGTAAACCAGCAGCAATGGTGGCTATGTCATCATCCAATGTGATCATTTTCAGGATAATCAGAATTTGGGCCTCAATATCAAAGCAATCTGCAAATTCAAACATGGTTTCATTTTGATGTAGCATGATTCTCAGGAAGGCCTGTTTCTTCACACATAGGCTTTTTTTGGACACAAAATCTCTGTTGAGTGCTTCCTTCACTTTTCTCCAGTTATGCAGGTCATCCATATAGATACCATAACCTCTTGAACCATATAGCTTAAATAAGATATAATATGCTTAACCTTTTGACGATAATTAGACCTTCCATTGAAAGTTTATAGACATAGAGGAAATAAGCAATACTCCCCCTCCAGGTATATAATTGCCCTTTAAGACAGGCTTAAAGGTATTAGCTTCCAATTCTGTAATGACGTGTACTCCAGGAGCTTCAGATTCAGTATTTTGGTACAAGTGTCGCTCTGTTCAACTTGACGTGCAAGTCAACATATTTGATTCTTCATAGGATTATGATGTTTCTCCATTTCCTCCAGGGTAAGTCTTGGTGTAACATCTAGCAGATTAATTCTTCTTTTTTAGAATGACTTTGTCATTCTCAAAGCTCTTAATACAGATGTCTAGATTGTAAATCTGTTGGCAAGCGGATAAGTGGTAAGTTCACAAAAGCTTGTTCTCATTCTCTAATACTCCAATGCGTCAGTTCAAGTCCCCTTCATCTCTTTGCATTAAGTTCTCAGAGGCTTGTCAGTCTTGGTTTTCAGATTTATTATAAGTGTTACAGCATTTCTCAGCTTTGTTGAGGCAACAGTAGACTTGATTAGGTTATTTTTGACTAGGTGATCAGCCTCCCATGTCACTCTCCAAATTGTTGAATCACTTAGTAATGGAAAGAGTAGATGCCTGAATTTCACGGGATGCCATATTTTGCTTGATATGGGCCACTTGGGAAATGTTATTTTGAGATACTATTGAAGTCTCAGAGGTTTAATAAGCCTTCAGCTCATCAATTTGGCAAAAGGATTTCTCTAGCCAGGACTTTAGTAGGATGATCTGATTTTTTTGATGATGGCTATAAAATCTTGGGCCGCCATTTTGACATGGGAATTGATATCTTGTTTTCATGCTCTTGAGCAAAGGCGTCAAGTAATATTTTCATTTTTTGTTTGACTCTGAAATGTCCTTTTAGAGAAGCTACATAGCCTCCTCAACATAGTTGATAACATCAGAATCAATAGATTTTATTTGGTTATAGAGCTGTATAATGTAGGAATAGACAGTTTGATCAAATGGCAGACGTCCCATTCACTTTGTGATGCTAAATTATATACCTGTTAATAGGCCACCCACAAGGCACTTGGGTATTGATATGAAGGCGAAGTTTCTTTTTATGGACTCCTAGTAAATGCACAATATGATAGAGTGCATGGTGTATAAATTTCAGGATATAAAAATATAGATACACACTTGATCCATAGCTCTCCTTAAGATCACTGGATTAATATAAATTAATTATAAACTTTCCTTAACAGATGGTTTTTAGCAGCTGCTCTTTCCCAGGGATAATGACTCCATGAAGTAAGTCTCAAACTCCTTCATTGATAATCCATGTTAGATAACAGATTTGGGAATCTCCATAGGAATTTCCTTCAATTTTTTTTCAAGTGTGATGATAGGTGGGCTTCCCAATCAGTTTTATTCACTGTTTCCGTTTTGCACCCAGAGGATTACACTATCAATCTGGTTATCTCCCATGGATGATATATTAGGTGCAAGTATTTTTAAGCATGTGCTGAGCTCCCTGTAGTGAGCACCAGCCTGTTGGGCTTTTGTTTTTGAGCTCATAATGCTATGCTCAAGAAGAATGACAGTCAATACTTGAACCCATCTAAGGTGTATGATAAGCATATTATTTATTTTTAGGTGCTAAGTTTTGCTTAGGCCCCATAAGATAAAGTATCCATCTTATGTCAAGTATGACATAAAGACTTATCAAAGTCAAGTAATAAAACGAGATATAGAATTACCAACATGAAGTTATTGCAGTACAGAATAGGGGTCCTTATATTTTTACATTTAACAGTATAAACCAAAAATGGAAAATAATACAAAAATTAATAGAGGTTAAATATTGATGGGAGGCTCTTTATCAGGCAATGCATTCCATATTATATAATGCCCTTGCGGAATATCTTTAATAGTGCAAAAATATATATTGAATGTTGTCAGCGCTACAGTTCTTCAGACTGGTGCCAGGGTTCGCGGTGGCTCAAAGCTGGAAAAATTGGAAAGTGCGCCAAGGAGGAAATGGGAAAAATGGATTAGAATACTGAATATTTTATTAAACTAAAAGGCTTCAATATTTATAGGGTGTGTTGGGACTCGGTGCCTTTGGGATCTTTGGGGCCTCATCCAATCAGGATCTTTACTGATCTTCTGGAATGGCCTCCTCAAGGGCGTCCTTAATGGATAGCATCGCTCACCTGACTGAATGGGTGGAAAGGCCGCCCCACATGACTCAGGAATAGGTGAGGATGATCCTGAAATAGATTTAGCTCAGTTAGGTTTGACAACTGATTTGGCACGGCCTGATTAGGAAGATGGGAATTTGATATGATTTCTATCTCAGATCTCGACAAATGTACCAAGTTGGATGAGACTAGTTATCACTAGGTCAATTTCTGGAAAGGGGTATTTGATTATTACCCTTTTGCAGGTCTATCCTTATTTACTGTATTGGGTGCCACCATAAAGGTTTTCTGACATTCCATTGACCCTTCATTCAGATAAGCATGATACATTTTAGGGTGTCTTAGGCTCAAATTGATCTGATAAATTTCTCCTAGTATTAATTTAAGCCTTACCAACTATCAATTTTTCCATATGGTTAATTGATGAAACTTCTTTAGCCTCCTTCTTGAGTCTAGGTGTCAATTCTATCACAGGAGTCAAATGTTCAATAGTCTTTAATCAAGTCTAATATCCTGATATCTAATACTGGCACCAATCACTTTTAGATTTAAGACTAACCAAATTTATTTAATAAATTATCAAATATAATAAAAATAATTATACTCTTATGGACAGACATAAATGTGATATATTATAAGTGAAGAAATATTAACATGATATTTATAATATAATTGATTGGAAAACTTATATTAGCTAACTGTTGTGTGTGTTCAGTTGACCTTATACAGTTTTTAGTTTGCAAAGTAGTTCAGTATAATTTATTTGACTTGATTATAGATATATTAAAAATGGGACTTTTCTTTTCTGTATCATTTAATTTTAAAAACTTATAATTAATCAAACTGGTCAAATCATATTGAAAAAATATAATTAAATACTTATTATATTATGACTAACAGATATCTAGCATGGTATATTATAGATGCCTCACTTTTAATTTTTACAGAAACTTTTTATCTAATGTGATAGTATTATATTTAAATCTATTTAAATATTAGTATAAAATGAAGTTGTGTTATCTAAAGGATACTAAAAAGAAGTGTCCTGACTTGCTCATTATTGTAATGACTTTTAAATCTCTTTCTTTGTTAATTCTGCATATCATTTTAGCTAGTGTATGGCGTTTTCAGTTATTATGTTAAATTTATGGGTTTTCTATGCAGTTTGGTGTTTATTTATTTGACCAAATAGTCATAGATAAGAATTGTAGATCACAAAATATCTGAAGACTAGATATTTTCAGTCAAAACTGCTTTTACTAGCTAGTATTCAGAAAAATGAATGGTGTTTAGCCTAGCAGAGTGGTTAATAATAAAATTCTGATGCTAATTTAAACACAATTCTGGATAAAACCCCCTATATGGTATATTTGTTCCAAGATCAAGATGACTTTTATACTTTACTATATTTTAAAGTATTTACTGAATATTATTTGGTGAAGTCAATTCAATTGTAAAAACTTACCAGGTTTGGACCAAGTAGTGCAACATACCTTTTAATAAAATGCTATATTTTGTCTTAAACTCTTATTTCTTTCTCATGAATTAAAACAAAAGCCTTTTTGTATATGAAGTAATTATGTAAAAATATTCTACAGATGAGGTTGTACTTATAGAAGCTTGTGAGTATAAAATTACTATCTTTACATATATAAAATAGTTAAATATGTATTTAATCTGCATCATTCAAGCTAGCTTAATGTGATTAATCACTTTAAAAATTAGAAATATAGCTCAGTGTCATACTTACTGCATAAACTAGCATCTATGTCAAAAACTAAATGATGGTGTTTGAGTTCTTTTCTTTGGTATGTCACAAGTTATAAATACAAGACTTGATGTACCACTATTGAGTTTTGTTAATTAGTTTTTTAGAAACTATAACGCATGAAAAGTTCTCAGTTTCTAAGAGCCATAGTTGCATGTAGATTTGTCAATAAATGACACCGACAAATATACCAACTCAAGGTTGGTTGCAAATTTAATAGTAGTTGTATAGCCCAACTATGTGAAAACTCACTTCAAGATGACCCCAAAAAAGATGAACAGATAAGCGAGGTATGCAAAACCCAAAAACAACCTTTATTTTTACTCATAAAATAAAAAGAAACACCAGGTGGATTTTTCTGATGAGCAAAACCAACCTAATTCCTCAGAGAGGAGAAACTCAAGGATAAAATTCTGAAGTGGGCTTTGGAATTTATGGTGCAACCCTTTTATGGTTTCCCTTTGGGGACCTCACCTGAATTATTATTTAGGTTTGTATGAGCCTAACTTATAATTCAGGTGAGGCATAACTCAGCGCCCAAACCCAACCAATACCAAAAATCTTTTTAAACAATTTAACTTGATATTCAAAAACTCTGAACCCAAGTCAAAATGCAATAATTGAGAAAACCTTAATAATTACAAAACCATTCCAATGTGTTTTTAGATTAGTGCTCTTGCTTGCATATGTACTAGCCTAATTATTATAATTTTGCCTTTAATTTTTATGTGATTATAAACTAAATTATAGTTTAGTTACTATAAAAGGGTCCTTGTGAAAGTAAGTTTGACCAACCATATGATATTGACTCTAATAATAATATTTATATGCCCTATAAACCTCACCTCCACCCCTCTCACATCCCCCAAGAATATTAGTACTACTCAAGACTACCTCACCCTGCACCAGACATTCTACTAATAATTTCTGACCCAAAATCTAATAAAAAAATTAATTCACCATATGACCCTAATTTTTAGATGATTTACTCCTATCAATTCATTACTGAACAATTTAATTACTCAAACCAATTATTTCCTGGCAATCAAAAAAATCAAAATTTTTTCAGCCAATTTTGCCATAAATGATCCCACCAGCCAATCTCTGCCATGCCCTTAAGAAGATGTACCTTTAAATCAGCCTAATAATGACCAAACTTATGCAGCGGCATGAAGAACCTATTATCAGGATAAAAAATGGGAAGCCCAATAAGGTTAGGCGCTGCAGAGAAGGCCAATACACAGATTACATATCAAATGTACCATTATAATTTTAGAGGGGTTTTATATTGGAAATGTTTGATGTGGCAATGTAATTTAATATACTATCAATAAGTCACTAGCCATCTTTAGAGGATCCAGGTAAAACCTTCACAACAACACTAGAAGTACTAAATGTGAATTCAGCAGAACTGAAGGATATACTTTTAATAGTAAACTTTATTGCCTAACATACATGTTTATTTTGAGGTATACTATCTTCATACGGACATACTATAAATGCAATTCTACCTGTGATAATGTCGTCCAGTTATAATTTCCAATGGCAACATTCTGGTTCTCACTACGTTTAGAACTTTCAATAAATCATATAATAAACCATTATTATAATGCAAGATTCTAGCTGCTTTTCCATTAGCTTTAGGGACAATTACCTCCAACATCCCATGGACATAGAATAATCCAGCCAGGACTACTTTCACCTCAGAAGTTTATACAATGAGCAGAATGACGCTACCATTATGGAGCTTGTTCTCTGTAAGACTGCCAGCCTACCAATCTTTCAGGCCAGATGGCTAACATATCACTGAACATATCAAGAAGGTCATGTAATGAAACCTTTGCGGTGACTGTCTCTCTGCAGAGTCTATCTATGAATACTACTAGAGACTATTTAGAAAGTTACAAAAATTAAGATATCCTAAATGAAAACTACCATTTATTTCAGGAATTGACAATGTCTGTCACAAATAAGAATATCACTACCCAGTTACAAATAGTTGAGATGATTGTCCAAAACATGTCTCCAATATCCACCAGACCATGCAGACACTAGCCCAACAGCACAATGAAATAGCAATTTGGTCAAATTTGCATAGGCTCAATACAAAGACAACCATTTAATGTCAGACCAACTGGATGTTATCTTTTGGGAGGTACTTGTAGTCATTTTATAAAATCAAAGCCAGGCAGGCGGAGATGATTGTAAAGTTGATGAACTTGCCAACCAGCTAAATTGCAATATGCCCACATCATTGGCAAGATATTGGACCGCCACAAAACATTAACACAATGAGTAGCAGAATTAGCTCATTACTGCGCAAGGTCAAGGGATAATTAAGATAAGAAGCGGCTTGAAATACAATTTTGGAGGACGCTAACCAAGAGGACCACTCTCTTAATAGGTTGAACTATCAAAAATTTGGTATAAGAGTTGGACTGCCAGCTTAGTTGCCTCTTGTGCAGTGATTGATCACCATAACCAAATTCAGGGTCTTGAGTATAAATGCTGAGGCTGGCCAGGACAGGCTCAGCACTTTCAAAAGAACCTTAATTTGGAGCCATCCAATTGTCTAACATCCTGTATTGGGGGTTTTCCTTGTTGAATGACCTACCACAGGCTAGAGTCTGAAGATTAGAAACCTCTATAAAGAAAATTTTCATTAGAGAGTATTTCAACTAATAAAATAAAGCTTTCAGAGGTTAATAAATCTGTGGAGAATGAGTGCTGATACTTTTCTGACAAGCTGGATCAGTTCTGGGACGAAATTAGGGATGATATTTACAAATGTCAGCAGGGCTCACCTTTTAGAACGCAGGTGAGCCAAGAAAAGACTGGGATTTGGCATGAGATTAGAAACTCCTCTGGCAGCAGCTTCAGACTACAGGGCGACACCTGGCCTTAATTTATTAGTTTGTGATGGGTGGGTTGGCTTTTTAGGATATTTGACTGAGTAAAGGAGGGGTTGGGGGTTGTGGTTTTTTGTAACATTGCTATTTTTGATGGCTTGGACAGACGTCACCACCATAGCCTTCTTTCCATATGTAAATAATTGATGGTCTTTTATCAGTGACATAATTCTTAACAGCATTGTTTATGTTTTTAACTTTAAATATAACAAAATAGTAGAAATCTAAAGAATATAATATCAGAGGTAACTAACTTATATTAAAAGTAACAACCCAACACCCTAACCTTAGCAGGGTTGTGGTTTTAAGGTTATGCTAGGGATGGGAATTTACTAAGTTGAACTATGGAATCAGATGCAAATTTTTTAAATTGGTATAATATAGGTCACTGTCTAAATAGCCCCAGAATTGCGCTATCAGATATATTTCTGCGCCAAACTTAGGTTTCTTTAGCAAGCTCCAAGGGTCTGAATTTGCATTGCCAATTTCAGGATTTGATGACGAGCTTTATCCCAGTTTCTGACCTTTTACCTTCAACTTTTACCCCAATTTTGTTTTGTTATCAACGTTAATTTAGACTTGAAGTTACCACAGGTGTCATTTTTTTACAAAATGATGGCTCTTGATTGAGCTGTTGTTTGAGATGGGAGGTGAGGACATCTGTCATAAAATTGGCTGAATTGTCAAGATATGCCATAAAGGTTTTTGCACAGGGGTTCAGCCCACTTAGTAATAGAACCAATGATATGATAATTTTTGTCCTCAAAACAACAGAATAGACTATTTAATAAATATGGAGCACTTGCTCCCACCACACTCTTTTATTTGATTTAAAATATAGCGGATCCTCACTGTTCCGCTCACTCTAAACTAATAACAACCTCCTCCCTCAATCATCTCATCTCACCTATATCATAGCAACTTTGGATGATACTGCTTCCTTGGCTTAGTAAGTGAATTCGCCATATCTCATTGGTTCTGGCAATTCTTATTTGTTAATATCACAATTGCCTAATTTGAGGCAATTTCCCAACAACCCAATTTACCTCATCTTGAGGCGCTCAAATATCATAATTCATATCAAACTTTGCGGATTCTATCCATTCCACCATAACAACTTAGGGCTTATTGTCCAGTCATATCAGAATTGTGATATTACCCCCCTTGACTAGACGATCAGGCTCCTATTGCTTATACACCTGGAGGAACTTGGCATGCACTCTGTTGATGATCCAACTGCTCATGGGGTCCTTAATAGTATATGCATCCATATCTGTCTCCTCAATAAATTTGAACGACCCAATCCAGATACTTTCCAACTTTTTCTTCTGCCCAAAACTGTGTTGATCATGGAATAGAACCATGTCCCCATCTTTGAACTGTGCTAACCTGCTATGCCGTACCTGATCATCAGCTTGAATCTTAATCTTCTTGGCTAAACTGAATGAGTATGCCTCAGTTTGCAATTTGATTAGTGTTTCAGCTAAGGTCATCAAATAACGTTGAGGATCCATTCTTCCAGTATCTTCTACACAGGAGTATAGCAGCGCTGGAAGGGCAGGGTGTCATCCATATAATAATTGGAAGGGACTCTTCCCCGTGGCAGAAAGATAACTGATATTATCTGTGAAGATGGCGGTGGACAAAAGGGAACTAAAATCTGTGGGTCAATTTGCTACTAATTTATGGAGTATGTTCACTAAGGTCCCATTGACCATCTCAACCATTCCGTTAGACTTGGGGTGGTATGGGGATGTCAAAACCCCTCAGATGGCCATTAGCTCATTAAGCTTTGGGAGGATGTGTGAAGTGGAGTTAGTTCCGTTATTAGTAAGGAGGAGCTGAGGGCATCCATGCCACTGAATAATGCATTCCATTATGAATTTGGCCACTGTGACTGCCCCTAAATCTCGTATCACCCTTTCTTCAACCCACCAGGTTAAGTGGTCAATTGTCACCAAAATGTACTTAGACCAGTTAGCTCCCATTGGCAGAGGGCCAATGACATCCATGGAAACTTTATGTGAAGCAAAGTGCGGCTTCACTAACTGGTATGAGGTCTTCTGTCAGAACAGCTTTTCCACTTGACACTGGTGGCAGGAGGAGATAATATCAAGCACATTGAAATTAATGATTTCCCAGTAATACCAAGGCTACAATAATTTCAACGTCTTGTGCATGACACCATGCTCATCTGCCCTATGTGCACTCATGATAATGTTAGGCTGTGCCGAGGGTCACAGGAAGTTTACTGTTTGAGCCAATCTGCATGTACAACTCACCATTCCACTGGAAAGTATTGGCTCGCATTTCATTCAATGCCTTGATGACTTGTGGCGGCTCACTATCGTAATTTTTACTGAGCATCCTGTCATACATTAATATCGCTCAGATCCGCCTAACTGCAATAGTTGGTAGCCTAAATAAGCAATCAGAGTTCTGGTGTTTTAATTCTAGTCAGTGAAGGATCTTGAAGTTTTAAGCCTGTAGTTTAAGAGCCCATTGGGCTAGACGGCCCTCAGGCTCCTTAAGGTTCTGCAACCAGCGTAATGAGGCGTGATCCATTAAATCTTTAAACTTTACACCATGAAAATATACTCTGAATTGCTTGTAAGCATAGATTACCGCTAAGCACTCCCGCTCAGTCATGGTATAATTATGTTTTTAGCTATTCAGGATTTAACTGCAGTACGTCACTGGGTGCTATTCCCCTTCATCATCTTTTTGGGACAGAACTGCACCCACAGCGGAAAGCGATGCATCCATCTGTACAATAAATTCCTTTTTGCAATTTGGGTAACATAGCACTGGCTCATTGATCAGCGCTGTTCACAGTGTATCAAAGGAGTGTTGACAGTGTTCCATCCATTCAAACGTGGCATCCTAATTTAATAACTCAAACAGTGGACCTCCATTAAAACTAAAGATATGTATAAAGCGGCGATAGTCACCAACCATTCCTAGTAATACTTGTATATCTCACTTACTGTTTGGTGTAGTCATCTTCCAGATGGCCTCCACCTTAGCTGGTTGGGGCCACAGCCCTGTTGCATCAACCACAAACCCGAGGTACTTTAACTCATACTTGAAAAAAGTGACATTTCTAGGGCTTTATTTTGATGTTGGCCTCAGCCAAATGGCGGAATACCTCTTCCAAATGGTTAAGGTGCTTAGAAAACGTGTGGGAGAAAACATTGATATTGTCAAGGTATACAATAATGCATGATAGCTTCAAATTGCCAAGGATAGTGTCCATAGCCTGTTAGAATTTAGCTGGGGCGTTACACAGACCTTGTGGCATATGAATTAGTTGAAAAAGCCCCTTTGATGTGATAATAGCACATTTCTCCTGTTCCACCGCAGATAACTCGATCTGCCAATGGCCAGATATCAAATCCATTGTGGAGAAGTAATGAAATCCTCCTAACTGGTCCAATGCATTGTCAATTTGTGGAAAGGGTTATATGTCCTTTTTCATAATGCTGTTAAGCTTGCAGTAGTATATTACTACCCAGTTAGTACCATCCTTATTTTTGACAATTAGAACAGGGGAAGCCCATGGGCTCTTCAACGGTTCAAGCATCCCATGCTTCAAAAGTTTATCAATTTCTACTGTGACAACTTCTTCCGCTGCTCTAGATTGGCGGATTGGCTGAGATCTGATGGGGGTTGATCCCCAGTGTCCACTCGATGGATCACTCCTTGTGTGCACCCTAAATCATGATCATTGACAGCAAAAATCTCTTTGTACTTATGAAATAAGGCTTCCACTTGATCTTTCTGGTCTTCTGTTAACCCCTTAAATTTTTATGCGGTACAATTGCCATTGCGCCAAGCTGTGGTTCAATGGGCAGACTAAATTTATACAGCGAACTGAACTCATGAACTTGGAGGACCTTTTCAACTGGGATGAAATGTAAATACGCCACTATTTGGTGTCAGCAGATTTGCATCAGTTTACCCTGAAGATTTGCTACCAAGATCTTGATCTCCCCAATCCCCAGAAGTATAATGCCTGGGGCCACATGGGCCTCGAGATGTTATTGCTGATAGGTCCAATGACCTCCCCTTTTAGCCCAGCAGGCACTTCCATCTTTAACTCAGTGTTTATGATTACTTAGTGTCCATAGGGGAAAATAGGGACAGCAGCTCTAAGCGGTAGCCCTTGCTATTAATAAATTTGATGGGGAAGGGCCCTGGTCTTGCTCTTTAGTCAATTGTAGCGAACTGAAACCACCTCATCACCATATGCAAGGTCGATGTGTCCCATGTGTACCAAATTCTTTGGCATTCCGCTGGAAGTGAAGTAGATTGGGATCTGATACCCCAGAATTTCAAAGGTCTCTGTTGTCATATCAACAACAGCCCCAAAGTGGCGCATAAAAGAAGTTCTGATTAACAGGTCATGGTTATTGTTTGGTAGCACTATAGCTGGGGCTACAATGACAATCGACCCAAACTGCAAGGGTAGTGCACTGTACGCTCCTTCAGAGACTGTGCTTTCTGCTCCTGAAGTCCCATGCACCATATGATGCTCCACATCAGGCTTTATTTCAAACTTCGCCACCAACTTTGTGGACACCATGCTGATTGGGGCACCCATATCAATTATCTCATAAGATCAGGTTTTTGCTATGACAGTGTCGCAGTAAGTACACTCAGAGTAAGATGCTTTCTGATTATTTAAAGGATGGACATTTAATGGATCTTATTTCCCTAAAAGGCTCATAATACTCTCTCCAATTTTAGGGTACTTTTTAACAATAGTGTTTACAGGGAAGGCCGCATTTACCCCTTTTAAGAGAAGCGCATCAGCTAATGGATCTGGTTCATCTATAGAAAGTAGATCAAACATTTGAGAATCATAAGGCTTTGGTTGCTCCTTGGGCCTGCTTCCACCATGTACATGAATTGCACTTGTGTCAGCACATTCACCCCTCCAATCAGTTCTGAAATAAAAAGGCGTCGCCATACTGAGGAACTTCCACTGAATGTACATAGATAGGTTCAGGTGAGACGTTTTGAGTCATAATAGCGGAGGTAGAGAGTCCCATCTCTACTCCGCTCTGACTTTTCCCTTATTGTACTGCTTCTGCGGTAGGTAATGGACCTAACAATTGAGACAACCTTTTAGTCAGGTGCCCAGAGTGACTGCACGAAAAGCAATTGACCCCTAAGACCTGCGTCCTTGATTGTTGTAAAATGGGCCACCCCAAAAGTTGGACTGGGGTCGAGCAGTGTAAATAGGCCCCTCCCAATAAGTGAACTGCTGATGGCAACTTAGTTGGAAATGAGGTATGCAATGATAATAAGGCTGGGGGTTACCAAATGGACGCTGAACAGGGAGGGATAATTCCTCTGAACAAGAAAGGCTGGCAGTGGAGGCAATAGGTTTCTGCTCCATATTTGGTGTAGGGAAGGTAGCAGTTAGATGGCGTAAAATTTGAGCAAGTTTAAGCAAGGGTACATAAACCTCAAAATATGGAACTATGGCATTAAAAAGCTCACAGTATGGTTTCACAGTGGAGGTCAATGCTATGCTTATGTCAGATTTTGTTAAAGTCCCTTCCTCAATTAACACATGGTCTTCCCTTTTAAATTATTCAGCAAATGCAGTGAGGGTCTCATTATGCTGAAGTCCAATGGTTAAGAACTCAGCCTTCCGCTGCGCCATATTTGAAGTTTCTCCAAACAACACAGCACAGTATCCTTCACTTTTTGATAGGTAATAAACTGTTGGGAAGATAGCAAGTAACTTGGTCAGCACTTCCAACATCCAGGGTGGACAATAATTTGGCTTTATGCCAATCTGAAGCTCCTTCTACTGCAAACTCAAATTGCTTAAGAATCCATGGATGTTCCCATCACAATCAAACAGAGGCAGCTTATCAATACAAACCTCCTGCAGAAACTCCTTCTTCCATTTAAGAACAGTGTCCAGAGCAAGCTTGAGTTCCACATATTCAACAGTTGCAGTGTCTTGGGAAGATTCCTTGTCAAAGCAAGCCTGATATGACATGGCCAGCGACTGAGATTTTTATTAGTTTTTGTGATTGATCAATGGGCCCCCAGTAGTGAGCACCACTGTTATAAAATTGGCAGAATTGTTAAGATAAGCAAAAAAGATTTATTCACAGGGTTCAGCCCACTGAGCAATAGGACCAACAATATGATGATTGCTGTCCTCAAAACAACAAAAAACTATTTAATAAATATGGAGCTGTAAAATTTACTGTTTTGGACTATAATAAGCAAACAACCTTAGTAATAAGTTTACTGCACACCTTCAGTTTCTTGTGAACTTTGTCCACGTTGTATTATATTAGATTATTATTGATAATAGTATGATGACTATTATCTGTAGTTGAGTATGAATTCTTATATCTCGGCCCAGTGCTTGGCCAGTATTCCCAATTAAATACTTGAGATATCATTATATAGGGATTCGTTCCCTCTCTCTGTCCAACCTGATCTTCTCTGAGATTCCCTGGTGACAGTCTCTTCAAACCAACACACAGTTGGTAGCAATCCCCAATTGTGTCTCCTTCTTATCTAAATCCACGCTCAGATCTTTACTTTTTTCTCTAAGAGTCTCCCAATTATCACACACAGCAATAATATCCTTGAGAAGAATTTCAAAATTTAAAGCTTATGATAGTTTACTACTTAAACTATATACTCTATGAACATCTTAGAACTATATATCTGTTTTTTATTATAAGTGAATCTAGGGAATTTATAGTAGGGATTTGGTATCCTAACCCTTGGTTGACACCTCTTCAATGAAACTGCTGCTGTTGCTGTTGAATCACCCATCCTCATCTCAGAAGTAATGGTCTTCCCCATCCTGGCTAAGATTCTGTCATTGGACATCCTCAAGACCTAAATGGAAAGAGTTGGAAAATGTGTCCCTAACATTTTCCTCTCAATCTAAGCAAACCAACCATATTTGGCTAGCGACCTGCCTAGGTAATGGGACTTATTACCCATTAATGCAGGTCATGCACCAACTAACTGATTCACTAGTTGTAGGTGGCATCACTCGCCTCACAACTTGGTATTCAATCCTAATCAGTTGGTTTTGAAACCTGACCAATCCCAATTGGTCACCTGATAGTTAATCACTATCAGATGCCCCTATTTCGTTGACAACTCCGCCCAATGTGATCTTAAGTATTCATCCTGATCAATCCCCAATGGATAAGACTAGGCAAATATCCTAAGTCCTCCAAACATAGTTACTCTGAAACTCAGGCCAACCAGATTCCAATTCAGTTCGCCTTAGGAATTATCCCCTAGCGTTTCCTGGTAATCTAGCAGTCTGGGAATATGGGCAAAATCCCAACACATCCCCCTTCTTGTCTAAATTTACAGCGAGAAAAGGACTGGGAAATGAGACACTGCTTCAGATACTTGGTCAAATACTTCATTGGATCAAATGGAGTACATTCATCAATACTCAACGCTGCTTAGGATGACCTTCAGCATGCGGCGCTCTTCCTCTTCCTCCTTGCTACCGCCTTCTCAGAGTGTGGTCCCCACGATCTACTGTTGTGCTATTGATCAATTTACTTGTAATAATATTAGTCCCAGGATCCAGTTCACCCCCCATCAGGGCATATGACCTGCTGTCATATTCAGGATTCTTGGTCCAGCATCCTTGATTTCCCAATTTTCTCCTCATCCTAGACAGGAGACTCTTGCCATCAATGTTTGTTTTGTGGCTCAATTAAGTATATTTATTTTTATTCGCCCTTGTTATTTCTCTCATAACCTCTTGGCTCAGGTCATTTCTAATTCTTTTCTTGGAGAGCTTATCCCATTATTTTTGAGATAATATCTCTGAAATTTGAGCTGATGGTTTGTAGAGTGCATAATGTCGACTTCCATATAAGTCTGACATCCCCTCTCATCTTCTTATATTTCAAATTCCAAGTCACAATACCAGCAGCTTCTGAATAGTTTGTCTGATCAAGACCTCTGACTCTTCCAGCAGATGAGTCAGGATGCATGGAGAAACCTCTTCTATGGTCCTTCCAGGACTCACACACCTAGTCTGGCGCCAGTGGAAAGTCCTTCCATTGAATTACTGGAGAACGGTAACTAATCCCTCCAAAACCAGGCTTGTGATCATTTCAAACAACTCTTAGTTGATTCTTCCTCTGTCATCAATTCCTGAGTTGGATTTTGAAACTCCTGGAATTGGCTACTTTTTCTGATGCACCAACCATAGTCGTGGATGCTCAATAAATTATGCCATTTGCTCTTGATTTCTCATTTCTTGCTGGGTCAGACCTGCTTCCTGAGTTCCTCTTCCGACTCAGACAATATTACAAACCCGCTAACCTGGCTACTAATCTCACCATTGGTAACAGTATTCATTTTAAGCTCCCCTACACTGAACTTCAGGCCCAAGTCACTGAGGCTTTGTCCCTAGTGCTGAATCCCTCTGATCTTGATAACATCCTGGGTTGGGATGCCACTGCTTATGCTCTCTCTTTGCTGGCCAAGTTCTTCAAAGTTGGTCCACAAAGCTTCCAGCCTCACCTGGGTTTCACCTTTCCTTCAGCTTCAGCTTCCAAGAAGCCCATAGTTGTCACTTGTAGGATGCCATTTGTTCCCTGCATGACTATCTATTCACTGGCACTTCCCATTGGTATCTTCCATTGATAGCGTTGAAAGGGGGCATGATTTGGCAACCCCTGTCAAGCTTCCCTTGTTCGCTGCCAGCCCAAATGTCCACTGTTCTTAATGAAGCCCATCGTCAGGCGCTCAAGGCTAATCTTCCAGCTCTGGTACCATATTGGGATTACTCCTGGTTACTTGCTGACTGCCTCTTCTTATACTGTTGCTTTCCTCCCCACTCCAGGGTTTTGCAATTGGCTTCTTCTGACGCTTCAATTTTCTTTCCCCTAGTCACTTTCTCTCAGGGCTCTGCGTCCACTCAAAGAACGTGGTTTTGGGTAGGTCTAACCCTCGCTAGCATCCAATCTCACATCAATTTCAATGGGCTGTTTATTCCTACTGCAATACATACCTCTCCCAATAGGCGACATAGGTGAAATCATCCCCATATTGAGAACAATTTATAAAAATTAAAATTATATTGGTTTTTTCTCTGCAGTTTATAATCCTTTTTTTCCATTAACTTTTATCAATTTTTTACTTTTATTATTCTTTTTTCCATGGGACTTAACATTGTTTCAGTTCAGCAGTCCATCTTTTTATTTTTTCCTCAAACTGGGTCCTGGGTACTTAAACCTGCCAGTTTTCTATGGTTCAGAGGTCCTTTTTTGGACTAACCATCTAGATTGGTTCAAAGATCCTTTTTTGGACTTAACCATCTAGATTGGTTCAGAGGTCCTTTTTTTGGACTTGACCTAATCATCAGGACATGACCAACTTAATGGATCATTGGTCCTTCAGAAACTCTTTTATTCATTTTGTCGATCCATCACTTCAGATACTTATCATGGACTCAATTCACAACTCTTCCATCCAAGAGATTCTTGATGGAGTAGGCATCAGTCACCGTCTTGGTGATAACTTCAAATGGACCCAACCACAATGCATCTACTTTGTTTCTTCTTCTATAACCATGCATATTGCAATAGGATACTCTTTCACCTATTTGAGATTCTTCTAAGGCTAGTCAGTTCTTATCATCCGTTAATTTTGCTTATATCCTTTTATTTAACATAGCATCAAATGCTTGCAATTGCATATTGCTCAGGATATTCGTCAGTCAGTTCAAGTACTGTTTGGAACTCATCCCTAACGTTGTTTCCACCACCAAGTATAAAATTGGTGGCAACGCGGCCTTCCTCCCATATAACAACTCAAACGGCATCTTTCCCGTCGCCATATGATGACTGATATTGTAGGCAAACATCACTGAGCTCAGGTACGTTCCCCATACAGAAGTTCTTCCTGCAACTAGCTTCCTCAGCTTCATGACTAGTTTCATTCAACCGTTTTACCAGTCCATTTGTCTCCATCCAGTAGGGTACTGACATAACTCCTCTGATCCCCATTATCTCATTTTAATCTTGGGATCACATGAGATATGAAGTTGGTCCCATTATTGCTAAGTAGGACCTGCGGACATCTGTGTCAATATACTACTTGATCCAGGATGAACCTTGCAGTACTGTAAGCGTCTACTTTCATTAGGGCCTTCATCTCGACCCATCTTGTCAGATGGTCAATGGCAACTATAATGTACTTGACTCCCCCTGTGCTCATCATCAGCGGTCCCATCACATTGATGGACACCGTATGCCAGGCAAAACCAGGGCGGACCAGTCAGTATCCAGTTGTATTCTTATGTGGTTTGTGCAGCTGGCACTCCACGCAACAAGCTAGATAATCTGCGACATTGTAGTTGATGGATTCCCAGTAGTAGCACTAGCGAATATGTTTGGTTGTTTACCTCAAGCCTTCATGCCTGAAAACCTTATGAGCTGCTTTTATGATAGCTGCTCTTTCCGATGGCTTCAGGAATAGTAATTGCTTCCCGTTAATCACCTTAAACACTTGTCCATCCATATATCAGTGTTTTCCATCACTTTCCAAAGTGCACCTTTGATTTCTCAGGGCTTGTTCCCAATTTTTCCGTCGACCATTCTCTGTAATAGCTCATCCGCCTGCAGGTATACCATCTGGACCATTGGTAACCACGATAAGCCATCCACATTCTGGTGAGAAGCCCCCGCTTGATGGGCAATCTCATAATTATAAGCCTTTAGCTTAAGTGCCCATCAGGCCAGTCATCATTCTGGCTCTCTCAAATTATGAAGCCAACGCAATGAAGAGTGGCACATCACCACTTTAAAGTGTGTTCCATTGATGTACACCCAAAATTGCTTACATTCATAAATGACCACAAGGCATATATGCTCAGTTACGGTGTAGTTCCTCTCAGCAGCTGAGAGTGTATAGCTCACATATGCCATTGGATGTTCGTTCCCAAGTTCGTCTACTTGGCTTAGTATAGCGCCAATTGCCATCAATGAAGCATTGGTTTGTATAATAAACTACCAATCAAAATTCAGATATTTCAGAATCAGAGAATCTATTAAATACTGGCGTAGCTCATTGAAGGATTCCTGGGCCTCTTCATTCCATACAAATCCTTTTTTTGGATCCTTCAATAGATGAAATAAGGGCTCAGTGATTTGGGCGGAGTCCCAAATAAATCTTCTGTAGTATCTGACCATCCTAAGGAACACTTGGATGTCTCAGACACTCTTCAGCACAGCCATCCGTTCTATGGCTTCTATCTTCTGGGCTTGCAGCTGCAATCCACTGGAGTTGATTGTCAATCCCAGATATTCCAACTCTCTTTTAAAGAAGTGGCACTTCCTCGGCTTAATCTTCAAGTTAGCTGTGAACAGTCACTTGAATACTTCTTCCAAGTGGTGTAGGTGATCAGTAAACGTTCTACTGAACACGTTTATATTGTCCAGGTATACCAGGACGCGTGACAACTTCAAGTCGCTAAGTATGGCGTCCATGACCCTCTGGAACGTTGCAGGCACATTACATAGAGCCTGGGGCATCCTTGACAGTTAGTATAGCTTCTGCATGGCAACAATCGTGCATTTTCCCTGGTCTTCTTTTGGCAAGTCGATTTGTCAATATCCTGAGATCAGATCTATTGTGGAGAAATACTTCGCTTCTCCCACTCAATCTAGTGCATCGTCTTTCCTCAGTAGGGGATATGAATCCTTCTTCATAATTATATTCAGTTTTTGGTAGTCAATCACCACCTGGTTGGAGCCATCCTTTTTCTTCATGATTAGAATCAGACTCGCCCAGGGACTTGATGATGGAACTAGCCGCCCATGCTTCACTAGTTTGCTGATTTCATCCTCCACTACCGCTTCAGCAGCTTTTATCATTATATCTTTCTCATCCTGATTGGCAAAATTTCCTTAGTGTCAACCTCGTGGATCACATCTCTTGCGCATCTCAAATTGTGGTCGTCCTGAGTGAACACTTCCCAATATTTTTTAATAGTTCAAGAACCTCCTCTTGCTGGCCTTCTGACAGATCAGCGAGTTGCTCTTGATCAACTAATAGGTTGATGCTCTTGGTTACCCTGGCCAGTAATCCCATATCATAGAGAGTCCCAAAAATTATGGAATCTCCTCAATTCAGCCATCAGTATCAGATGAAAAAATGCGATGATTTGATTCTTCCTAATCTTCACTGGGTTTTCACTTAAATTTTCCAGAACTCGAATTTTTCCATGGCCCAGAATTATTGTCCCAGGAGCCACTCAAGGCTCCACTCTGGACTTCTTCCAGGGGCTTCCAACCTCCCCATACAACCGCTCAGGTATCTCCAATGTCAACCCATGTCAACTATCATCTGCAATCCTGGCGGTATGGTCTTCTCATTCTTGATTCTCAGTGGAATTCCACGGTTCTCTAGGATTTCCGCCGGCATTTCTCGTTGCTTCCTACCAACTAATTGGTACCAAATTGGAACAATGCCATAATTGTATAATAGATTGATGAAGTTGTTTCTCTAATTCAGCGGAGTTTCACTATCCTTCTGATATACCAATGATGACGTCTGACACAATATGGTCAACGTATTATCCTTGAAGTTATATCTAATTCCATATTTGCATAGAAACTCCATTCTGATCAGAATGTCATAGTTTTGGTTGGCCAAAACTATTGCTGGCGCAGATACCACCAACGACCTGAATTGTAGTGGCAAAGCACTGTATGCTCCACAGGAGACAGTGGTGTTCAGCCCAGCTGTCCCAAATTACTTCTTATGTTCCAAGTCCGGCGAGATCTTCATCCTCTTTACCAGCTTTGTTGAGAAAATATTGATGGGCGCTCCGCTGTCAACAATCGCCCTCACCTGCACTCAATTCACTTGTATGTCTATATATGTACACTCAAAGTATTGCAATATAGTGTATACTAAGTGAATAGCGGTTTTATTAGCTTATTTGAGTGTGTGAATAATTCTGCGCTGATAAATCAGGAAATGATTCCTTTATCACGCTAAGGGGGATTAACAGATTAGCCTCATCTAATTGGACTTCAGATAATTCTTCAGTATTCTCAGCAGTTTGCATCTTGTCCGCCAGTTGTCAAGCATCCGGCTGGGCAACTTCCTTGATTATCTTGGGGTCAATTCTCTTTACCCGGCTCTGGTCACTGCATTTACATCCAAATTGACCACTTGATACAGCTGATCCTGTTCATCGTCCATGAACAGATCACTAATATCAATTTCCTTGGTCATGATGTTGGGAGGAACAGGCTTCTCCGCAGCTCTAGACTGTTCCCCATCTAGGCCGCAGGCCCTTTTACTGATTCCTTGGTGGCAGCTGACTCTTTCTCCTGGACCAAGTTGATCTGATCCTTCAGCAACTTACAGTGCACGGCGAAATGTCCTTTCCCACCACCTTGGTAGCAGACCTTTTCCTTCTTATTCAAACATCTGAATTATTTGGGCTTATTCCCCAGCACAGTTTGGTTGGTTGTCTCTTTGGCTCCTTCATGTCCCTTGATGGGATTAAGATTATGCACTGGATTGGATTTGAAGCTTCTATTTGGGCATCAAATGTCACTCCCAAAATCTTCAAATTATCTACCATTTGTGAGGTAGTTATTTCTGTCACGAACATGGAAGACATCATGCAATGCAAATTGTAATAGGGCTGAAGGGCCACTTGCAAGGCAATTATGGCATCAAAGCCATCCAGTACTTTTTTTCTCCAACCAGGATCTACAACTCCTGGTAAAACTGATCCGTGAAGCTTGCTAGAGACTCATCTTTATGGAACTGGATCCTTATAAATTACTGTTTGCGCTTTAACATGCGTATCAGACTCTCAAACTCTTTCATGATGGCCACCTTTGCGTCAGCATAAGACCAGCTGTCCCCCTCCAGGTGAGGTAACATCAAGTTCTGACAGTCAGTGTCTAGGCAATTCATGACCGTCAACACCTTTTGATGATCCCCATAGCCATACATGGTCATATTGAACAGTTGGAAAAAATGCTGGGGTGTTATTCCAATGGAATGTTGGCAATTTTGGCATTGCCTTAAATTCTTCAAAGTTTTCTCTGGCTGATTCTCTTTGTTTGGCCACTCAGCTAACTTCAGGTGTGACTTTGGGTGCCATCTCCAAAATGGCAGCAAAGTGGGTGGCATGTTCCTTAGGGGTATTCAACTTCCCAAGTATCATGCAAGGACTTCTTTCTTAGGCATCGCTTGCCATATCTGGCTCACAACCACATTTGTGAATTTTAAGTTCCTCCACCTGTTTAATTAGTTGCTCTATATCCGCGCTGAAATTTCTCAAATGAACGCGATCCACTTCATACTCCATTTTCAAATATAAGACCTCTAAAACAAGGTTCCCTTCTTTCTTCTTCAAAGAAGTTACTTTCACAAGTAACTTGTTCCCAAAACTTGAAACATTATCTATTTCTTCCTCTACCTTGGCGACTCGTTCTTCCAAGGCTGTAATTCCTGGTGATCCTCTGAGTTTAGGGCATTCTGATTCACAGTGGCTAACTCAGTTTAAAGTTTGCATAACTCATTATTGTACAACATTATTATAAATTCTTCAACTCAAATATCCCTGTAGTGAGCACCAACTTGTAAAAGTTTACTGTTTTGGGTTATTATTGGCAAACAACTCTAGTAATCTTTTTACTGTACAGGTTTGGTTTCTTGTGCACTTTTGTTCGCGTTGTATAGTATATTAGATTATCAGTTGATAATAGTATGGCGACTATTATCTGTAGTTGAGTATGAATTCTTATATCTCAGCTAACGCTCGTCCAGTATTCCCACTTAAATACTCAAGACGTCATAATCTAGGGATTTGTTCCATCACTTTGTCCAACCCAATCTTCACTGAGATTCCCTGGTGACATTTTTTTGGTCCAACACACAGTCTGCAGCAATCCCTGATTGTGTCTCCTTCTTCTTTAGATCCTCACTCAGATCTTTACTTTTTTCTCTAAGAGTCTCCCAATTATCACACACAGCAATAATATCCTTGAGAAGAATTTCAAATTGAAAGCTTTGATAGTTTACTACTTAAACTATATACTGGATGAACAACTTAGAATTATATATCTGTTTTTTATTATAAGTGAATCCTAGGGAATTTATAGTGGGGATTTGGTCTCCTAACCCTCAGTTGACACCTCTTTGATGAAACTGCAGCCGTTGATGTTGAATCACCCATCCTCATCTCAGCAGCAATGGTCTTCCCCATCCTGGCTAGGATTCTATCTTTGAACATTTCTGAGACCTAAACGGAAAGAGTCAGAAAACGTGTCCCTAACGTTTTCCTCTCATTCCAAGCGAACCAAACATATTTGGCTAGTGACCTGTTTAGTTAATGGGACTTATTACCCATTAAGGCAGGTCATGCACCAACTGATTGATTCACTATTTGCAGGTGGCATCACTCATCTCACAACTTGCTATTCATTCCCAATCAGTCAGTGATGAAACCTGACCAAACCCAATTGGTACACCTAGTTAATTACTATCAGATACCCCTATTTCGTCAGCAACTCCGCCCTATGTGATCTTAAGTATTCATCCTGATTGATCCCCAATGGATACGACCAGGTGAATATCCCAAAATCCCCAAAACATAGTTACTCTGAAACTCAGGCAAACTGATTTTTCAATTCACTTTGCCTTAGGGTTTTATCCCCTAGTGATTCCTGGTAATCTAGCAGGCTGGGAATATGGGCAAAAATCCTGACAGGAGCACTTGCTCTCACCACACTCTTTTATTTAATTTACTAAATAAAGCGGATCCTCACTATTCCGCTTACTATAATCTAATAACAACCTCCTCTCCTCAATCATTTCATCTCGCCTATATCATAGTGACTTCAGATGATACTGCTTCCTTGGCTTAATAATTAAATTAGCCATATCTCATTGGCAAAGAAATTCTTAATTGTTAATATCACTATTGCCTAATTTGAGGCGATTTCCCAACAACCCAATATCACTTTTCTTGAGGCGCTCAAATAATCATAACTCATATCAAACTCGGTGGATTCTATCCATTATGCCATAACAACTTAGGGCTTATCATCCAGTCATATCAGAATTTTGACAACTTCAGTGCATGATTTCCTAGATTTTACTAAGTCTGTACAGATTTGTCTGATTTTTACAATGTAAAATTCTGAAGATTCAAAAAGTATGGTGGGTTTAGGCTTTAAAATGGGTTAGGAAATGGCATAAGGCAAGCGAGGAGGAGCGGCAGCCGCCCATCTCTCATCTAGGATATGTCCTAGGTCAGATATTTGGGTGAGAATAAAACCTTGGGGTTAGAGCCTTTTTTACCTAAAAAGGGTGAATGTCCCTGTTCAACTTAATGGAAGTAGCTACTGGCTTTACACCTCCTTCCAAAAACCAAAAAATCTTCACTGACACATGTGAGTCTAGCCTGATGGCCCTGTAATTTAAAAAACATTAAGCTTTTGTTGGGCGAAGTAATTTAGCAGTTCTGACTTTGCTGCTCACTCCTGAGAGATTATATTAAACTGCTATACTGGAAACCCCTAGCCTGCAAATTCAACTGCTTCTGGCCAACCACAATGACACACCAGATCTTCCTGTACCAACTGCAAACCTATCAGCTTTAACTCAAATTAAACTTTGGCTAAATATTAACAAAAATGACATCCCACCTGCGCCATGAGGCCTTAGTTAAGCAATAGAGGATTCCAGCAGTTACTGGATAAACCCATCACCTTGTCAAAGATTGACAATAAAGGGAACATGAAAACCTTCTTCTCAATATTTGAGATTAACATTGATATCATGAGCAACAAGGCTAAGCTAGTCCATTTAATGAACTTGTTGGACCTAGAAAGGAAATAATTAATGATGTCCAAAATTAGCAAGACTGGGCTGTCTTACCAGAATGCAAAGGCCATCGTTATACAGGAGTTCAGAGGAGCAGAGGTGATGACACCATGAAGACCACCTTTCTCAAAATTTACTTTAAAAAGTGTAAACAAATACCAGAGTTTGCCGATTTGCTTCTACCTTGAGGCTCAGGCATTATATGGCGTAAAAGGTTTAACAACTACAAAGAATAGATTGCCTTATGGAACACTTACAAGTCTTATAAAGAGTTATACTGGGTTATGCTGCCATGTTAAATGATAATTATGATGTATTACAGATAGTGATTTAACTCCATTATTGCGCTGATAACTTTGAAGCACCCAATGAGGGGTATTGCAATAAATGAGACTTACAAAGCAAGCCGCTCTAGAAGGATACTTGAACAAACTGTATGTTAACCACCAGACACATAAAATGAACCTCTGCAACATTATGTGCCATCTATGTGGCATGAAAGGGCACTAAACTAGACAGTACAATGCCAAGGGACCCAAAACCAAGGCTCACCATGTGGGTGCATCAGATACCAAAGACTAGGGATAATAGCGGGCAGAGTAAAAGAAAGATACTATAATTCCGCTTTAGCCTAACATATACCTGGAAACACTGAACCAAAAACACTTGACTCCAAAATATGTACTTGGTGATAATGTATTAGTGGTTACCACCCATTTAAACTGAGAGAAAAATAGAACATGCTACAGAGCTGGTATCATAACCCTACTTATGAAGCTGGAGCAGTAAAAATTACCAGTCACTTCTGAAAATATTTTAAGACTAGAAGGGGTTAATGTGGCCATCACCATCAGAGAATTAAAGAAATCTAGCCCTCAACTCTATGAGGAGCTATATTCCTACCTGAGCAGGCCAACAAACTTTTTGTCCACCTAATAAACACTACTAATAATTACTATTTTGAGTGTATGTAGATTGATATTAGCATATGCAAGTTCCAAGTCAAGGCTATAGTAAATAGCAGGGCGCACATCAATATTGTATTGACTAAGATAGTCAAGGAACTTTTAATATTGTCAGATATCAACCGCCGCAAAGAATACAGAATTGTGGGTCCCAAATCAAATACTTTGCTATGGCCTACAGAACACTGTCGCTAAGGTTTAGTTCCATAGTTGTATAAGCTCCCATAATTTTCTTACTGAACAACCATTATAATATTCGCATTAAAACTTTCTTCATGAGAACTTATGAAGCCAAAACAAATTTCAAGGTAAATAACCTAGTGACACTTGGCCAGATATTCCTGATGTACTACATAAGTGAAGGTTGAAAGACCAAGAGCCAATATCTATTATTTATATCCTAGCCTTTAAGGATGAGATCATATCTATTGGGTATTGAAAGGGGCATAGTTGAACCAGATATTTACTGCATAAGATATTTGAGGTGGAAGGCATTTCGCTGAGGGCTGTCTGCCACCTGACTATTCTGCACAGCTACCAGGTCATAGAAAATATGGATATCAAGCTGAAAATACCACTAAGTCTATACAGAAAAGTGTTTACACCTTTTAATTGGTAAAATAAAGAACTTGTTATAGTGCCTGGGCTCATCCTCCTGGATCATAGGGAGATTATCGTGTTACTAGCTAACCTTTTCCATACCTGATGAAGATGAAATGGCATCAAATTAACGTCTTCCTCCTATCCTATAATAGAATTGTGCAAGGTTACATGAGTTTGGGACACTGTAGGAGTTTAGACTAGAGGAGAGGCATAAAGGCATCCATTAAGTGATACCTTGAGAATCCTTAGCTGACTTAAACGATGAAAAGGATCAGGCACAGGACTTATTTAACAAATACAAGGAAATGTTTGCAACAGATGACTTCAATTTGAGGTGTGCCTATGACGTTCTCCATCATATTGACACATGAAACCAACTGTCAATTTGCCTTCATCTTATCTGTTAGTCCAACATGGCAGATGAAGTTATCAACAAAAATTGATCAGCTGATCAATAAAGGGAATTCTTTTACCATTCAAGAGCTCATAGGCATCACACAAATTATATGTAATAAAGAAAGATGGGTCTAATAGCATGCTAATCAACTACTGGAGGCTTACCAACATAAAAAAGAATAATTCTTATCTCCTCCCAAGATTCTAAAGCAATCACCTGACTAGGTGAGGCAAAACTTCTCCACCATAAATCTAAACTTCAGCTACTGGAAAATAGAGTTACCCTTAGAAAGGCATAAAAATGCACCATATAAAGACCCAAGGGCTGTTCCAACACACACAAATGCTGCAGGGGCTATGTAATGCCCATGCTACTTCCCAATGGGCCATGGACAGCATAATGGGAGATTTAGTTTTTTTGAATCTTAGTATAATTGGGCAGCATAGTTTTTTACTGAATATTTGGCAAGAGATTACAACACCTGGAGGAAGTCTTAAACTGGGTTTCTGCCGCCAAACTAAAATTAAGCCTAAGAAATGCAACTTCTTCCAGAAACAACTTCAACAACTAGGCTTTATTATCTACAAGATGGGTCTATGGACTTAGCTGAACAAAATGGAGGCCTCAAAAAGATTAAGACGATGACCAGCAAGCAAAAGCTTCATATCTTCCTAGGGATGATTAGCTATTACAAGAGTTTCATAAAGATTTTGAGAAAGATAGTGGAATGACTATTTCATCCTTTTTTAGACAGGGCCTAATTCAAGTGGATGACAAACTGTCAGCTGCCTTTTGACCTTGTTAGATTTTGATGGTTGACTCAAAAATAAACCCTTCAAGAAAACCATAAAAGCTGATATATTGCTCCCATTGATGGATCCTTTGATCCTTCCTGATTTATCTGCATAACTAGATTTATCCCAAAACCACCTCAAATGTACTTAAATCATCCCATTTATTGTAGCTAATAATAGCTATGATATAATTACTTTATGGCCAATTATGGGAACCACTTGGGTGAACCAAATGAATATATGGCACAAACTTTATTGCAATTATGAATTTAATGCAAATATGATAAATTAATAATAATTTTATGTATGCCAATCACTGTAATTGGCATGATAGTACTTACATATGGACTTCCCAATTAGGGTGTACCAAGTACTATCAAGAGGGCTACCAAAGTCCCATTTAAGGGTGCGTCTTTATTTGAATCCATATATTCTTTTCCATCAATTGTTGTATTTTGTCAGCTGTATGATGAAATGATAGTACTTGCACATGGACGGCCCAAATAGGGAGTACCTAGTACTATTGAGAGGCCTACCAACGTCCCAATTAGGGGTGCATCATTATTCAAATTCATATATTCTTTTCCCCCACTTATTGTATTTCGTCAGCTGTATGATGAAATGTAATCAGGCTGAATGAAAGGCAAATATACACCGCTGAGGTGCTAATATTATGCCTAAAATCTTCCTAATTATGAGAGTAGTAGTGCCTCCAATCAGGCTGAAACAGTTGTGATTAAGTTAAACTAAGGGCTGAATTAACTTGGGGATATTTTAATAACCACTTTTATAATCCATAGCGGATTGGCATGGTTTTAATTAACTTATCTAATAGATGAGTATGGCCAGGAGATGTCCTAGAGGTATAAAATACCGGCGCCTGGCCCTAAAATAAAAGCATCATCTTTCCATATCTTCATATTTTTGTCTTATATCTTCTTATCTTAATTTGATCTTCATATTAAGAGTGTAGACAAGAATTCAGGGGAGTTTGTCATAATTACCTGTGTATGGAGAGTTCCCAATTAGAGAGGAAAATTACCCTAGAAGAGACCAAGAGTATCAGATACTGTAATTTATCTTTGTGAGCTTCCAAACGGTTAGGAAATACCATAAGACACATAGCATATTTGAGGATTTATTGGCCAAAACTCTTCCCAACTAGTGAAACAGGAATACATTTAATAAGCGAGATAATCCTCAAAAACTCACAAGTGGTGCTCACTTAAAACCATGTTACACTTTGATATGAATAATTCATCTGAATACCAGGCAGGAGCTGCCAGAAGTTACTACGAAAATGACATGGAAACCAGTGATAGAGAAATCACTGAGTACTTCAACACTGCACGCCAGAATACTGAGGAGAGAACTTCATACTCCTTGGATCTAATAACAGCGGGAGGAGGGCATGTGGACACAACTGGCCCTATTGAGTTTACCTCCAATAGTGTAAAAGAGATGATGGAGACCCTATTTCATGGGTATAAAATTGGTACATTAAAAATGGACCCATCTTTTGGGCTGTTTTACTACTTGAAGGATCAGGCCTTCAATATGGAGATGTATATGTGGTACCAAGAGGCGACCATGGCAACCTTGGCCAAATGCCTCAACTGTACACAAGCAACCAACGAGTTTTTGGTTAGCTTTGTACAGCCCTCAATCAAGCACACCCAAAAGATTCTGGCTTGACAGAATCTAGAGCTTGCGGAAATTTACATAATACAAGAGGAGGAGCGATCTTACCAATCAGGCTTACTGGATAAGCTGGTTCCAGTTCTAATGAAGTTAGAAAGGCTATCATGAATAATACAGAACAGGTGAATGATTACCACAGAAGAGTGAACACCTTGAAAGATAACTCAATGAAAAAGTTCCAAAAATTGCAGCTGAGGTCCTCTCTTTACATGGACTGACCAGTGGGTGGGTCAATAATATCTCTAAATGCTGCCAGAAATTGGAGAATTACTCCAAATTCTTGTCATCTTGGACCAAATGTTTAACTAAAGATTCCACATTTGCTCGGAAAAGCCACTTGAAATTGAAAAACATGCATGTTCAACTTGATGAATATGTCCAAACTGAGTCGGGAATAATGCAAAAGAGCATCAAAGATCTGGCTGCCATGCCAGTAGGGCCAAATAACAGGGAAGAATTTGAGCAAATTCAGGAAGAACCTATGAAACTTCGGTCAACAATATCATCCATGCAAGCAAAAAAATCAAACTTACTAAAGAAAAACAAGATCTTCAAACACACCATCTAGTACTAAAAAAAATCTTCAAACACAGTTATCAGTAACTAATGACCGCGTTGCCAATCTGACTGAAGATGTGAAGCATATACTGGCTTCTCAAATTATCTTTTGAAAAGAACGTGAAGAACTTAAAAAGGAAGTCAACGACCTAAAGGAGAGAAGTTGCAACTGTTCAACTAGTCCTCAAGGGGGGGAGAGCAGTAAAACCTCTAAGTATTCGGACAGAACACAGCTGACTAAATTACACAAGACCTGAATTCAGGAGTCTGAATTGAGCAGTTTGGAGCAATTTCATGAAGCAGAATCCTCCAGAGTTGAGACGGATAACAAAACAGATATTTTGGACGTTTGCTCAATGCCAAAAAATCTTGCTTCCATCCCAACTCTGGAGGACACTCATCACAAATGAACTTCAATTATGACTGAAGATTCCCCCAGACTTTTGAACTCTAGATGAAGCATAACTCCTCTGGCCAATTCTTGGCGCGATGACTTCAAACCCTTAAATTTGCCAAAATTTGACAAAGAAGGAAATGTCCATTCATTCATAAAATTGTTTGAAAAGGCTATGCGAGGAGGATAAGATCATGCAAAGTCTACAGCTCTCAAAAATTGTCTGGACTCACATAGTGTCGATCTTGTTATGCCCTATTTGGGTGACAATTGGTCCTATTTGGATGCAAAAAAGGCCATCATAAGACAATTTGGAGGCCCTGATAAACTATCAGCCAGGAAGACAGACTTACTCAATAATGAATTTCATTGGAATGAGTCTATCCAAGACTTTGCGGATAGATTTTTCCATGAGGCTCAGGTCTTACTCAGTTCAGGTGCCATAGACAAATTCGATGCAAAGGTTGAAATGCAGCATGCCATTAAGCCATACCAAGACTTGCAGCGTGTCATAATACCAGCCTTAAATTGGCTCAGGGGAGCGTTAGAACTTATGGAGTATCTAAGAAAATGTGCAAGTGGCTTTGACGCCCCTAATTGGCCTAAAGAAATCAAAATTTCAATTTTTAGGCCCAAAAAATACAAATTTGAATGAACATGGAAAAAACAATTGGTCCATAAATCCAAAAATGATCAGCAAACAGGGCTGATTACCTGTTGTAATTGTGGCTGAAAAGGACATTATTCTAGCCAATGCTACAGATGGCCTGATCTGAAACCTGGGGTTAATGTGGCCTTAAAGGTTAACGATGAAAAGCAGGTGGGAAAAGAACAAGTGGAGTAGAAGCGGAATGCTCTACCTCCACCAATTCTTAACGCACATTCCACCTGACCCTGGCAAGCTTTTTTGGCTGACGAAGTGGCCAAAGATAGCTTACACCACATTGTGGCTGATAACATCTATATGGTTACCACCCGGGCCAAAGCAAAAGAATTTAAGCAATCAGAGGGCACTGAAGAAGCTTGGACCGAAATAGCAAAGCCCTACACCAAGCATGTCATTGACCAAGGGCTGAGTAACCATCCTAAATGCTCAGCCAATATACCCACACTACAGGATGTGCAAGTGGCCATACCTATGAAGACTTTAGTAGAGAGTTTTCCAGAGATCTGCTCAAGTCTTTAGTCCCACTTGGAACCAAACACTTACTCCAATATTCATCTAATAAACGATTCTGATACCTACTCTGAATGTACTTATGTGGATATTGCAGCAAATAAAGTTTGAGTTTGGGCCATCATTGATAGTGGGACACCTATCAACATTGTCAGCACCAAATTGGTAAAGAATCTGAAAATTGCACCCAACGTTGCACATTGTCAAGAATATGGTACAGCAGGAGCCCATAATACTAAGTCGCTTGGGGTTTATAGCACGTTACCATTATGGTTTGGATCCATTGCAGTGATGGCACCAGACATAGTCTTGCTGAATACCAGCTACAATATTCTTGTTGGGACTGATTTCCTGAGAAGATTTGGTGTTGTCACGAATCATAAGGAGGATACGCTGACTATTTTTGGGGCAAAGCATCCCAATCTATTATAACAATAATGGAAAGGCTGAAAAGAAACAGCTGAAGTTATTTTTTAACCTGGCTATAAGGATGGGATATTCCCAATTGAGTACACAAAATCCCATTCAAAGGTTAAGGCCCTTACGATGCAGATTTGAGAATCAAAGGGAATTCCATTATGATCAAATCATCAGACTACCGTGCTACCTGGAACTCAAGTAGTTATTCTTACTGGACTGACTATTAAAATTCCAGAAGGACTATATGGGGAAATATATCAGCCAGGGTGTAGATCTTGATTGGAGCCAAATATCGCACTGGGGATAGTCATTCCAGGTCATGAGAAAATTCAAATCTTATGTGCAAACCTTTAGAATTGGCCCATCAAGATATGGAGACATCAGGTTATTGCCTACCTACATCTATTTCCAAACACCAAAATTCAGACATTTCACAAGTTTGGAACCTTAAATGAGATAGGACTTCCTGATGATGAAATCGTAATTATCAATAACGTTGTCCCTATGGCTGAATTAAGGAACTTAACTGACATGGAAAAGTCTCAAGTCCAGAATTTATTTCAAAAATACCAGGAAATATTTGAAAAAGATGATTTTGACTTAGGTTGTGCAAAAATTTTAATACACACAATTGACACAAATGACCATGACCCCATCTGGCTACGGCCAATTAGACATTTGAAAGCAGCAGAAGAATTCGTTTTCAAAGAGATAAAAGAACTTCTAGCTCGTGGTTGGGACCATCTAGTACTAAAAAAAGAACTTCTAGCTCGTGGAATGCTGGTCCCATCAAAGAGCCCTTGGGCTGCCCCAATTTTAATAGTAAAAAAGAAGGATGGGAGCATTTAGGTCATCATTGATTATCAAAAATTAAACAACATCACCAAAAAGGATACTTATCCCCTCCCACGTATTGACAACGCCTTAGATCAACTTGGAAGCGCAAAGTTCTTTTCAGCTATAAACCTAATAAGCGGATATTGGCATATCAATATGCCCAAAGAGGAGCGCGAAAAATGCGCCAACATAACTCAAGAGGGCCTATTCCATCCAACAAGGATGCCACAAGGACTTTGCAATGCCCCAGCTACGTTTCAAAGAGCGGTGGACATGATCCTTGAGAATTTAAAATTATCTTGTGTGTTGGTTTATTTGGACAATATAAATGTCTTTACCCGCACCTTCGCCAACCACCTGGAACATCTAGAAGCAGTTTTTAAGAGACTAGCGGCTGAAAATCTGAAAATCAAACCCTGGAAGTGCCAATTCTTCAAAGACCAATTGGAATATCTTGGGTTTGTTATTAATAAGGAAGAACTCTAACCCCAGCCATCCATACTGGATGCAATATCAAAGATAAAATGCCCAAATCTAAGTGCAATATACAGGTTTTCCTGGGAATAATTGGTTATCATTGCCAATTCATTGCCAATTTTGCACAAATTGGAGAGCCATTGTTTCATCTGCTTAAGGACAAGGTCATATTTAACTGGAATCAGGCCTGTCAAGAGGCATTCAATCAGCTCCAATCATCCCTAATAACAGCCCCAGTCCTCCAATATCCTGATTTTGAGTGTGACTTTATCATCCAAACTGATGCATTGCTTACAGCAGTTGGAGCCGTTTTGTCTCAAAATAGGGGAGAATGGTGAGGAACACCCAGTTGCCTTTGCTAGTCAGACCTTAAACGTCCACAAATGGAACTAAATGGTGACATAACAGGAATGTTTGGCGGTCATATATGCCTGCAAGCAATTTTGGGTTTATCTTCATGACACTCACTTTACAGTTGTTACAGACCATTCATCCCTAAGATGGATGAACAATTTGAAGGAACCTAAGGGCTGATTAGCGCGGTGGGCGCTAAAAACTTCAAGCCTATAATTACACAATTAAACATTGTGCAGGAGTGAAGCACTAAAATGCCAACTGCCTAACCCGTTTATCTACAATCGCCATTGTCAGTTTGGCCACTGATGAGCTATTTCAAAAGATGGTCAGTGGAGAATTCCAGGATGAGCCTGAATCCATTCAAAAATTACTCATGGATCTATAGAAAAACACTTCGATTGAAAATGGGGTACTGTAAAAATTAATTGAGGGAAAAAAGGTTATTTTTTCATGACCCTCAGCCTGAAAAGACCTAATAATGGCAGCGCATAAGACCATAGGTCATGGTGGATTTAAGATGACAAAGGAACATCTTAAATTGTACTACTACTGGGAGTCAATGCACTTTGATATCCAGGAAACACTGGAGTGTTGTGCTGAATGCCAAGGCAAAAAACCGTTCCAAAAAAGCACATGTTACCAGCTTGTTTGGCCCAAGTTTGCTTGGCATACCATATCAATAGATGTTGTCAGACCACTTCCCACTAGCAACTATAAGGCCAAATACATCATTGTGGCTATTGACCACTTAACTAAGTGAGTTGAAGTCAAGGCGATTTGGGAAGTAGGTGCAACAACCACGGCTAAGTTTATCCTTGAGAATGTTATCCACAAGCATGGTTGCCCGCAGGTTACTCTGAATGATAAAGGAACTAATTTTATAGCCAACGTAATTACAAAGCTTAACCAGCTGATGGGAGTAAAAGGTGTACTCTCTGTTTCCTACCATCCTGAGACAGATGGAACATTTGAGCGCGTAAATGGGACACTTGTGAATATTGTATGGAAGTTAACCTCAAACAAACCATCTGAATGGAGTACATTCCTAAGCTCGTCCATGTTTGCTTACAACATTTCGTATCACTTGGTCACAAAGTTGTCAACTTTCCAGGTCTTTTATGGAAGACATCCGGCCCTACCATCACTGCTTTATTCAGTCCTAGAAGATCCTGGTGAAAGCAGTCATCCTCAATACGTCAAGAAGCTTGCCAAAACCTTAATTAAGTTGCAAGCTCAAGCCTTAGACAACAGTTTTGCTGTTAAAGAGGCCCAACACGAAAAGGATTTAAAAGGTCAATAGAATTGGCCAAATTCAAAGTTGGTGAAGAGGTACTATTCTGTAACACACATGGATTAGGCAATTACAGAAGTTAAGTCGCATTTGGGTTGGCCAATTTATGATTATTGAGAAAATGTTGAGGTTTGTTTATACCATCAAAGAGGTTAAAAAAGGCCATATTTATAATTGAGTCCATGCAAAATTCCTAATGAAGTTTAGGAAAAGGGCAAAAATATGATTAAATACATATATATATACATATGTATATATATACATAGTTAAAAAGAGAAAAATAATATATATTACAAAAAATAAATGAATTGGTAAAATTAAGTGCTTAATTGAGGTTTTTATTCTTCCGCTTCAAGGGGGAGGTGCCTCAGTACCAGATTCCTCATTCCCATGTGCCAATTTGGCCCAATGTAGCTTCTGAATGAAAAAAACAGGGCCAAATAGATGTCATTAAAGTTGATAAAAAAATAAGATACTCCAACGGAGACTCTTAAAGTATTATTAAATACATACCCATACAAAATGTTTGGCTCAACTAATTGAAATGAGACTTTATTTGGGATAAAGAGCAGCGATAAAATTACAATATGAAGAAGAGGCGTTGTTACCAAATATTGAGGAGAAAATTGGGAAACTCAGGGTTTATATTACAATCAATTGGGGGGAAATATTAGATTTTAATGGTTTACTCAAAAATAAACCCTTCAAGAAAACCATAAAAGCTGATATATTGCTCCCATTGATGGATCCTTTGATCCTTCCTGATTTATCTGCATAACTAGATTTATCCCAAAACCGCCTCAAATGTACTTAAATCATCCCATTTATTGTAGCTAATAATAGCTATGATATAATTACTTTATGGCCAATTATGGGAACCACTTGGGTGAACCAAATGAATCTATGGCACAAACTTTATTGCAATTATGAATTTAATGCAAATATGATAAATTAATAATAATTTTATGTATGCCAATCACTGTAATTGGCATGATAGTACTTACATATGGACTTCCCAATTAGGGTGTACCAAGTACTATCAAGAGGGCTACCAACGTCCCATTTAAGGGTGCGTCTTTATTTGAATCCATATATTCTTTTCCATCAATTGTTGTATTTTGTCAGCTGTATGATGAAATGATAGTACTTGCACATGGACGGCCCAAATAGGGAGTACCTAGTACTATTGAGAGGCCTACCAACGTCCCAATTAGGGGTGCATCATTATTCAAATTCATATATTCTTTTCCCCCACATATTGTATTTCGTCAGCTGTATGATGAAATGTAATCAAGCTGAATGAAAGGCAAATATACACCGCTGAGGTGCTAATATTATGCCTAAAATCTTCCTAATTATGAGAGTAGTAGTGCCTCCAATTAGGCTGAAACAATTGTGATTAAGTTAAACTAAGGGCTGAATTAACTTGGGGATATTTTAATAACCACTTCCATAATCCATAGCGGATTGGCACGGTTTTAATTAACTTATCTAATAGATGAGTATGGCCAGGAGATGTCCTAGAGGTATAAAATACTGGCGCCTGGCCCTAAAATAAAAGCATCATCTTTCCATATCTTCATATTTTTGTCTTATATCTTCTTATCTTAATTTGATCTTCATATTAAGAGTATAGACAAGAATTCAGGGGAGTTTGTCATAATTACCTGTGTATGGAGAGTTCCCAATTAGAGAGGAAAATTACCCTAGAAGAGACCAAGAGAATCAGATATTATTGTTTATCTTTGTGAGCTTCCAAACGGTTAGGAAATACCATAAGACACATAGCATATTCGAGGATTTATTGGCCAAAACTCTTCCTAACTAGCAAAACAGGATACATTTAATAAGCGAGCTAATCCTCAAAGACTCACAGACCTACTTCGCACTTGCCTCACCTTAGTGCTGATACTCATGTATTTGAATTTTGATAACACATTTTTTAATTCCAATAGACGTTTTACCCTTCTATAGGGGACATGAAATACCAGCTCACCAAGAAAGAAGTAGAGAATCCCATAGCCTAATTCAGCCAGAATTTAGATGTGCACAAGCATAATTACACCGTGCCCAAGAGAGAATGTTTATCATTGATCTACGCATGCAATTAGTTTAGAGTCTAATTTCCTGGAGTGAATTTCAAGGTGGTAACTGTTCACTTATTCCTCAGATGGCTACAGAACCTTAAGGAGCTAGAAGGATGACTAGCCCATTGAGCGCTGAGGTTACAGGCGTACATCTTTGAGATTAAGCACCAGACCAGTGCAAACACCAGAACGCTGATAAGATGCCTTGGACCCCACCATTATGTTGAATTACAGTATAGCAGATAACCTTTACAGCAAAATGATTATCCAAAAATACAATAACAAAATTGAAGAGGTATAATGCTTTCTGGATTGACTTATGAAAAACACCATTGTTAATAACGAAAAACTTTTAAGAACTATAGAAGGTTGCATATAACTTATACCACAACCAATCAAGCGTGAAGATCTGATCCTCAGGGCCACAAAGCCAGGAGACATAGGTAATTTAAAAAACGAGCAAACAACTGAAACAGCACTACCATTGGGATTTAATGCACTTTATTATCCATGAGGCTATTAGCTACTGCAAGGAGTTCCAAGCAGAAGTAAAGTACCACAAAAGCACTTCCTATCAATTGGTTAATCAAAACTTCACCTTATATATTATGTCAATTGACATTGTGGGACTGTTAACCGCCAGTTGATAACATTTTCAAATACATTGTAGTGGCCATTGACCACTTAAAATTGATTTAGAGCAAAACAATCAGAGATCTGGGGGCTGTAACAACTGCCAAATCCAATTTAATGAATCTCATTTGTAAACACAGGTACTTCCAATTCTTTCTAACGAACAAAGGTACTAACTTCACATCCCAGTTGATTGCCAAGCTTAAAAAATTGTTGGGGGTTCACGGGGTCCTATTGATGCCCTATCACCCAAACTTAATGGTTTGGTGGAGCGGCCAACACTATTTTGGAATCCTACAAAAATTGACGTTGGGAAGACTGTCCAGTTGGAACCTCTTTCAACCTTCCACATATTTGCATATTATAGGAATTTCACTTGTCCATGAGAAGATTTTTTCAACTCCTGTATGGGAGACAGCCCACAAAGTCTACAATCCTATACTCCTGCATTTGTGGAGAGGGAATGACTCTAAGTTAATAATTACATATCCTCAACAATGGGGACCACTTAGTGCTAAAAATATCCTCACCCATATGCTGGTCCAGCTCCAAACCAAGGCTTACTTTAAAGTGATGGACCAGAAGATGAGATGTAGGAGTGCAAATATTTGATTTCCACCATTTTCAATGCCTCAGCATAGGGGGTGGGTGATTTAACTACAATAACCATGGGTTTGACAAAACAAGTAAGCTTAAACACATCTGGAAGGTCCATTTGAGATTGTAGAGAAGGTTTCAACCAGTACATACACGCTCAAGGACACCATCAAAGGGCACGTCATCATTAGAGTATACACTAAATCCTTAAAGCAATTCCAGCAGGGCGCCAAATCGCCAATCACCACCAACCAATAGCGAAGCTGCCAGCTGTAGGCAATTAGTTAGTCCCCCTATGTTTGGGAAAGTAAGAGAAGTGTATTAAGTTTTGGGTTAAATCATACAACATTGGCTCCAGTAATAATACCCCAAATGACCTATATACCTCACAGCTACTCAGACCACCTTGACCCACTATCTGTGTCCATCAGAAGATTATTTTTATTGATCTGCCATCATATAATTCCGTTATTATTTTCTGGCCTAGAAACTTAGTACCACAAACTAATTCTCCATATGACCCTAATTTTCATTAGACCATTTTACCATCAATTTGTTGAAAAAATCCAATGACTTAGACCAGATGCATTACCATCAGTCAAAAGATTGCCAGAACTACCCAGAAAAATTTTCCATAAACTTCCCAGCTGATTAATGTCCACAATACCCTAAAGAAGATGTACCTGATCTTTTTATCTTAATGACCACTATACCACTGTGAAGGCATCAAGGGCCTACTATTGGTTCAAAAATGGGAAACATAAAAGTTTTGTGGACCTAATAGAAGGCTGACACAACACTATCTATATTTCACTTTGATACTCAAATTGAAGCAAAATTCATATTTTTAAAAATTACAAAAACAACCAATCAATTGAGCCAAAACTTACCGATGTCAATGCAATCAATGCCTGCTGCCCCAGCTTGGGGTGGTGGTGCGCCATCATCTGACATCTTTTGGCCGCCGCTGAAGCGCGCCTGGGCTGGCTCTGATAGCCCTCCCAACGATACCAAGCGTTATGTCCCCCTCAGGACTTGGCCCACCACCTTGCAAGCTCTCAGGTGGTGCTCCAGAGCCCTTTGGTGCTCCCACGGAGCAATTTGCATTTTGGCCTCTGGGTTGAACATGGGAATCTTTTCCCATATGCAAGTGCGGCCATAATCAAGATGGCCATGGTGGTTTTCAAACCTGCCAGCTTTATCGACTTCCACCCCTATAAGGGGTGCTTCAACCTCAGCTTCCACTCAGAAGCCAATGCAGCAGCAGCAGTCAAGCTGCAATTGATTTACAAAAAAATTCTGCTCCCCACCATTCACACCTGGCTCCTGGATGAGGCCACTTTGGCGGTCCAGTTCGCCAGGTTGCCCTCTTTTCTTTCCCCCAAACGCCTATGCCATGAGCTTATGGAGGGTTTGGCCATTTATGGTGCAGACCTCATGTTGCAGTTTGTGGTTCCCAATGAGGCAGATCAGTTGGTAGGGCCTCACACCTTTACAACAATCTGTCCATTTCATCGCAACTCTCACCTCATGATTCCCCCCTGCACTGTGATCAGATCCACCCCTGATCATCCATTCTGGGCGTGCATCAAAAATGATGCACCATTTGCCCCTTGTGCTTCAAGCTTGACCACTCAAAGTGCAAGTGCCCTGCAGTTGCTGCTTCTGCTGCGTCTGCCACTCAGGGCTTGGGCGCCACCCCAGCGGCTGCCTCACCCCAATTTTATTAAATGGGGCTCAATCCTCCTGCCCCCAACATCAGGGAATTCTGGCGCTGCTTCAAAAGCAGCAGCCAATCAAAATTTAAATTTTTTTTAAAATTTTTGAAAATTCAATTGGATTATGGAATCCTAATTGATGGCTGAACCAGATTCTGCTGAGCTGCCATGGTTGACAGCACATGGACAATCAGCTCTGGCCACAGCCCCAATTCCTGTGGCTGGCCCAGTGCTGGCCAAATCCAATCCATTTGAGGCTCTTAAATGGATTGAGGAGGATGGATGGCCGTGCCACGTGAAACCTGATTTTGCTTTGGAGGAGTTCTTTGTTGACCCTCCCAAATCACATTCACGCCATTTTCATCCAAAAAACAGGTTTCCCATTTATAAAAATATCAGCAATATGGCAGTTGTGGCTGCAGCTGCCCCGGCCAATACCCTCCTCCGCCAGCAACTCCATGGGGCAATGGAGCCCCTTATCAAGGGTATTCCTATCCCCAATTTTCCTCATGATTTTGAGGAAGATGTGAAGTATAAAATTGAGGAGCTTGTTTTCAGTGCGAGCCATGCTTGCATTGATGCAGCAAAAACTTCTCTTTTCAACCCCAATTATCCCAAGACCTGCTGGCGCATCAAGTCATTTACTTGTGTGCCAGCTCTTATCATTTTTGATGAGCATCAACTTTCTCAATACATTGAGGTGATAGACACCTCTGGCCTCATTAATGATGAAAACCCCCAACTATACCTCCTTATGCCCCATGTCGCTGATGCTCCCACCCCAATGCTGTCCGCCATAGTCCGCCAGCTAAAGTGGGCGCCAGACAAAAGTTTCCCCAAAGCCTCCTCACCATCTGATATGGTTTCCTAGGCTGATAACCTAGGGGCTATATTAGAATTTTTTTAATTTATGATAATCCCTTTGTTTGGCCCATTTGTAAATAAAGATGCGTGGCAGCTCCCCCTTTTGGGTTGGCACCACTAGTACTAAAAAAGAGAAGGCTGACACATGTTATTCGTTTCCAAAAACCCAGCTTATATATTGGAGAGGCCAAATTTTAGAAAGAAGAACACAACAACAAATTTTTGGATACACTATTAATCAACCCATGACATCTTCAGAGGAACTCAGAGCTATAGTTCATGACAGATTTTTAACGCTAGAAATATCAAATAAGATAAAAACAGAAACAAAAAATATACTCTCAATAAATCCTAACTTTAACCAACCTACATATAATTTTGAGGTATACTGTCTTCATAAAGCTATACCCAATTGAGTTTATATTTACCTGTGACAATTTTTTAAAGTTGTATTTCTGATTGCAACACTGAGTAAAAAACTGATGCAATTATTTCCTCCCATTTATCCCAGCGTCAAATTAGATATCTGGTATCATAGATAGCTATTGTTGTTTAGTTAATTGGACCTAATTGTTGAGTAATTTGAGAGGGACATTATAATATTAGTGTATGCCTTATTTATTGTGGATTTTATCAAAGATATCAGTGATTATGGAGCAGGATTATCTAAGTATATGCAAAGCTTGGGATCCGCGGCCTAGCAATTCCACTTAATAATTTTTAACTAGATAACATGGGCCTGGGGCTTTGTTGGTTAAGTTGGATATAATAATAATTGACTTAATGACCTAGACTCATGGGTTTTGTTGGTCTAAGTCATAATTAGTTTATAATGTTGATCAAGTATTTGATTAAATTAATTGCTAATTAGTAGTATGAATTTCCCTTGGTATGTGCTACCATTGCTTGAGAGAAATGATGGTTTAGCTATTTTCAGACGCATCAGAAGAAACGCTGTTTTGAAACAATGGTCAGTTAAACAATGACAACAAGGCTGAGCTGAGTTACTGCAGAGCCTCATAGTTTGTAGACCCTTGGAAGCCTTCATTGGATCCACTTTCTAAATGCCAAAGAGGAACAAGGTGTCATGGGTGAGGTATGGATAACATCAAACCCTATAAATTATCCCTAATTTGGTACAAATAAAAACACTCTTTTAGCATAAAAATTTGATAGTTTTGTATACAAGCGTTTTGTATTTAATATTTTTCCAAAGTACAAAATTGAGAAATTACTTGATATCAGGAAGATCAGGGCAGTGAGCCATTATACAAGTAAACAACAGAAGAATACAGCCTTGAAGTGTCATTTTCAAGGATCTTATATCTTAAATACTGTCACTGTCTGGTCCATTGTCTCCATACAATAGGCGCTCAAAAATTCAATTTATTTCTGAAGAAAAACCAGCCCATCTGAAGTAGGCCAAAACTTTAACAGCTATGATGAGACAGAAAACAGCTGGATATCATCAAGGGATTGTGACACTGCTTTTGAACAATAGAATGTATAATTAGTTATTAAAAATGTTTTATTGTCAAATATCTCCAAAAATATTAGTATTTCCCCTAACTCTCAACAGAATAAGTCAGACTAGAGTAATAATAAAACTACTAGATTTCAGCTAAATAGCTTGATGTTAGTTTTATGGTTAATCCAATACCAGCAGAATAAGAAAGCTGACGTGGAAGTCAACCCACTCACAAACTTGAATTTAGTGTTACTTTAAAGGGAAAAAAATCCCTTTATAGACTAGAAGGAGGTTCCCAACAATTTAGTACTAAAAAAAAGGAGGTTCCCAACAGATAAAATATTTTATCCACCAATTATCAACTAGGACATCCAGTAATCGTCCAAATTAAAAATCATTTAAAATGCCTGATTGGGTCAAATATTAAATCATTAACACATGGATTTGTCATACCTGCTGTTGAACCAACACCCAAAAAATAAAGCCCTATTGAGGTGAAATTTTTTGAGAATTATGATACACTAACTTTTATTTATCCAAATTGAGCTACCCTCCACCTATCCAAATTCTCTAACTCCTATTGTTTTAGCTTTGGAGTACCATAACTACTGCAAGCATTATTTTAAAAAGATCTTTTATTCTCCACAACTTGTACTAATAAAACTATTGAAATTTAGTTTATTTGTGGTCTATAGTTTCCATAAAATCTTACAAAGCTATCAAGGGTTTAGATACTCTTAAATATGTGAAATTGTTAAGATCCTGGTCCTAAGCACCTGTGAGAAACATATCATAAAGATACCAAAAAAGCCTCAAAGTTGATTTTTAAGCTTTATGAAAAGTTCCCTGATGGAGTAGACTAATTTACTTAACTCTTACCTTGCTGCCATAGGATTATGAATCCCCATAAGATTTTTTATTGGCTTTTGCACCTTCTGGTGGTGTAAATACCTGTTCATTAGTGGAGGGTGATGTTACAGATAATGACATAACTTCAGGAATTACATCTTAAACCTAGTTTAAGAAGTATAAGGCAAAAGACCTAATAGAGAGAATTTGAAAACTAATGAGGATCTCTCCATGGCCATAGATAGGAAGTGGTTTGTGGCCCTAACCATTAAAAATACCAATAGTGTTCAATAAAATGGCCATAACAAGGATCCCCCTGATATGTTAAAAATAATAAAATATTATGTAATTAAGCTTGGCCAAATTTGTAAGGTTTATTTCATTGAAAATGCTATTTGTTAAATTTACATGGAGTTTAATAAATACTTCTGATTAAATTCACTTATATAGCTTAGATTTTAACAAAAAATGTTCACTATGTTATTCTATCTTATACATTTATAGGTCAACTTAGGTAAGATGATTTTATCTTTGTAAGAATTTGCCACTTTGAAATACTATTCTCTCTGAAAACCCACTTTTGAGAGACTTTTAAGCTCAAAAGTTTTAAAACTAAAATAAGCCAAAAAACATCTTTCATGACAATGACACTAACTCTACCGCCTGCTGTTCCAGTATGGGTCAGCATTTCACCACACCATCATTTCCCGCCATATGGGAAAACGCGTTCAGAAAATTTACCTATTTTTAAAAATTTAGTCAGCCATTATGTACCTATAGGGACTTCTAAACTTTACTTCAAGCACGCCATCCCATTTTGCTCTCACCCTCTCTCCATCACTTGTTCTAACATCTGATTTTGTCTCCAAGTTGACTACAGAATAATATCTTATATGCTAACAAAGTAATTAATGAGCTAATCACTGCTGCTTTTGTGCCAGCTGGCTTCATTAACTTCTTCACTTTTAGGGGCCAATTTGTCGTTATTTCCCATCTGGGATCACAATGCTACAGCGTGGAAACCATTTTTTATATAAAACTACTTCAATCTTAATGGCCCATACTTGCCTCAAACCAACACAAAATGGTGGTGAGTTTTACCAACGTCCCAACTCACTTCCCACCTCAGGTGTTGTATGAGGAATTTAATGTCAAGGTTCTCAGCTTATGACTCATTTATGATTGTCCACTTCACAGTTCTACCGTTACCAAGCGCCTCAAAGCTCACCATGATACCATTACTATCACTTCTTTCCACTTATATATAGCCAAAAAAATCCCCCATGTTCACATGTTGAATATACAAACACTATTTCTTCTGTGCGTACATTGACAATAGGTGCAAACTTTCCCCGTTATTTTTAGTTTAAATCAAATTAAAAAGACTTATCAGTGTGCCACAGCAATTGCTGCTCCACTGACTCTAACAACAAAGCCACTCTGCAAAAATATATTTGGGGTGCCTTACTACAAATTCTCCCCACCTGTCAATTGTTATGCAGTGCCATAAAACCATTCCTTTAATATTCCAACCAAGCCTCTGTGTTGTAATTTTGTCTGATCACCTATTCTGTTTATATTATCTTTTGTTTTATCCTTATTTTTAAACTAAGATTTTGATTCCTTGGGCTTTAAAGCTGAGGTACATCTGTTGATTTAGTTTACATTGGATTACCTTAACGCTGATATCAATCTTCTGGATTAGGTTACAATTGATCACCTTGCCTACGCGTCCAAGTTTTTTATATAACTACTAAATTTTAAAATCAAAAACACTATCATTTTTCACTGGGCCACACCGATGGTACTACTTAAGTTCAATTCCTTCCCACCCGTTGGGAATATCCCCTAAATCAATTATTTATCAATTTATGAGGCTTTACAGCGTAATAGTTTGAATCCCATTTTTATTTATTTTATAATCTCTCCTTTGACTGCAAGCTGGCGTAAAAACAATAATAAGGGTTTTGTCCCCAAAGTTCTGAGCCATTGAACTTACCAATTTCTGATAATTATGCATTAATTAGTACTAAACAGTGTCGTTTATTATGATGGGAGTGGTATATTGAACAGGATCTTTTCTTCACCTAGCTTGTAGAAAGTTAATAATAATAAAAAACCTTGGCAATAAAAACTTTTTCAGCTTATTTGAGGGTTATTGTTTTCATACAATTCCATATGTTTATAGTAAAAGTTCTCACAAGTGCAATTTTATATAAACGCCTAAGCGCCAATTACAATATTTGGTTCTCACTACAGGAGCACTTTTGGTACCCTGTCATCTGTTACATAAATCTAAAATGTCATAATTAGATGACAAATGACAGGGAGACCCGCCATGTGTTTTGTAAGATAAACCTGATTATGAAAGGGCCCATAAAGTTCTAGTATATTGGATGAACTTTTGGATGGCTCCATTTTTGATGAGGATACCCCTAAGACCCCGCGCCACCTTAGTGACTTTGCTTTATTAATAGATGAGGAAGTTACTATGACAGATATCTGACAGATGTTGAATACTTTATGAAGCCTGATTCGTTCTCAAGGGCAAGGTATCTGGAATTTTCATTCTTGTTTAAATAAGTCTATCCAGATGCAGGAAAAGATAAACTTTTATCATGGCGGAATGGCATAACTTTGCTAGCATAGTAAAACAACTCCACTAAGACCTTAAACTTACATCTTGTAAATCTAGACAAGAACATAGCCAAGCCAATTCCTCAGAGTCTAATTCTGATGCTTCTATGGAGGCAGTTGTGGGCCACTTGACCAACGTATTGACCAACATACCCTCATTAGCTGCTACTACTGGCCCTGCCACAGCAGCCGCCACTTCTGCTAGTTTCCGTCTTGAGACGCCAATATTGACACTACATTCATTCCTTCCAAGTAACCATATGATTTTTAATTATTTGATTGCCATGAAGTTATCCATATCTTCATATGCATATTCAAGTTCCACAATGGGTAAACCCAATAACCAAACCAAACTGGCCACGCTGATAAATATATTGGATTCTTATAGTCAGAAGAAAAAAATGCCAAAGATAACATAAGCTGTATGTTTTACCCTAACGCCAGAACATAATTATTGATGAGTTTCGCTGGGAATAACTGATTATAGTCGGAAAACCCTATTTACTGTTTATTAACTTTTTACCCAGCGTAGATGTTGTAGCCTTCACTGGTTGGTTTTGATATGAGGCTTGAGTACTGTATGTTTCCAAGGTTCTGAGTCATTATGACTCTCATATTGCTTTCCACCACGCCTGTGAGCCTCACTCATAAAATATAGCAAGCCATGCTACTCATTTTAAAATTCAATACTACCATTACCAAAACGGTAAATTACCTTTTTCACAGCGCCCTTACTTTTGGCGCTCATAATAACAAGCTTTCTAAGAAAGAGTTAAGTATTTCATTATTGACTTTGACCATAGAGAAAGATCTGGGAAAAGTTTCACCGGCATAGAAAAGGGGTATTCTACCTCCACCAAAAGTTTGAAAAATCTCTGTTAACAACATAGCCATAATGGAGTATTGCCTCATTGGCAGAACATCCCCTATGAACTTAGCAAATGAGTCTGCTACGCCTTGGCCACAGGCAAACAACAATTTATTTAATTACTTGAGTCAAGCAGACTCTCTTAACATATACACACTCACTGGCCCAAATAATCACACTTTGTGTACTTACATCAATATTAGCATGTACAAAGTACTAGTTTGAGCCATCAGGGGCAGCGGAGAACCCATGAACATAGTTTCTTCAACGCTAATGAAAAAAGCTAAGACTGTACCTGAAATTGACCATTGCAAAACATAGGGAACCAATGGATTTAACGTCACTACCTCACTAAGAGAACATAGCTACTTGCTTCTTGGAGTTGGTATCATAGTGTTGTCTTATACATCCATCAATTTACCAACTGATAACTTTGAGCTACTTATTACTACTATTTCATGAGAAAATATAGGCTTAAAGCCAACTTTGAGAATGATACTTTGGGTTTAGGGGGACACCAGGTTCCACTGTGCAAATACTAAGGAATCTCCAGATGTTGAATGTGGCCTGGTTGGCGCAGTTACTGAGAGTTTTGTTGACACAACTGAATTTGCTTTTCTGATACCAAATGTTGCTATGAATTTATTGTCAGGACTGTACCATATACTTTGTGCCAAAGTGTATAATGTGCCCCCACAGCTTCTAGTGCCACTGGAGGTTGAATATATCTCCCAGCTTTAGTTCCATCTCAACCTCCCTTGATTGTGAACGTTGAGTCTAGTGAAGGCATTTTGCCCTTTGGCTATCATAAAGGTTACCAACGCACTTTAAGTTTACCTTAACATACCTTAATATTGACATAATCCTCTCTGCTCAGGACAAAAATGTACCATTGAACTAAGCCACCAAGCCCTCATTGGAATAATTTTACTTTGCAATTACCTGACGGTTGGTATGGTAGGATCCTTCCACCAATCAACTGGTCAAAATGGATTCCATTGCCTCTGCTGGTGTATCTATCCTCACCAAGGAGAAATTAAGGTGTCTATAGAAAAAAACTACTCTTACCTGTCGCACACCAAAAAAGTATAAAATACTTAATTTGTTTATGTGTTGCCTGGCCTAATAGCCTCGTTGTCTTAGTTGTTATACAGCCTCACAGATTTTGTGACTGAATGTTTGGCCATTAGAGTAAATGTTGCAATTTGGTCTGACAACCATTCAGTTTATATTATCTTTTGATTATTATTAAAATTTAGTTTAAGGTTTTTAATCCTAGGGCCTTGACGCTGATGTCCAACTGTTGAATTAGTTTTTGATGAATTACCTTGATGCTAATATTAATATGCTAGTTTTTTAGTGTATCACCTTACTCCGCGCCCAAGTTTTTATATATAACTATTAATCAAAAGGATCCTATTACTATAGCTTTGCCCTGGGCCACGCCAAAGTTATCCACTAAGGTTCACTTTCTTCCCACCCCACCAATTAATCCCCAAATAACATATTTTTGATTTACAAGACTTTACAGTGTTTTTACTTCAAATTTCATTTTATTACTAATATATTCTATTTTTGCCCCAAGCCAGTGTAAAAACAATCATTTATGGTTTTTGTGTTAAAACTTCCAATCTATGATTTCTATCATTTTCTATATGATTATGCACTTTTTGGTACTCTACAGTGTAGTTTATTATGATTAAGTGGTAAATTGAAAGTTATTTTTTCTTTACCTAACCTGTAGAAGGCTTATAAAACCCATGACAATAAAATACTTTAACATTTTATTTGAGGGTTACTGTCTTCATACAATTCCCTTTGCTTTATTGTTAAAGTTTCTGACCTGTACAGTTATATATGACACCTAAATACCAATTACAGCATCTAGCAATTAAAGATTTTCTAATGAGAGGAGGCTTAGACCTACATCTCTACAAAGAACCTTCCCATTTGACCAATCGCATCTATCTATATGAAATGCCCAATCCAGCTTAAATAAATCTCTGGGCTTATCAGCTGATGCTCTTAATTGAGTGAGCCCAATAAACTATATGATCTTCACGTAAACAGTTTACAAATTCTGATTTTGATGCTCAATACCTCCTCGTTTTTATGCACCCAAATGAACTCCACTTTATTCCAAAGTGATCATCCGCTCACTGTTGAAGCAGCTGCTTTGCCTAAATGTTGTCCCATTACAAATCTGTAGTTTAGTCTTCTGCAATGCATGTTGTGAGACTATCTCTCCCCACTATACCAGTACCACTAGCACTTTAGTAAGTGCAATCTTCATGTAATTTATCAAAGATCCAATGCCTCCTTTCAATTGTATGTGCAGTAAAAATTAACACAAAAAATGAAATTACATGCACCAAAATTGATTGTTTCAGGCAAACAGCAAGTAAGAATTAGACCAGCCTGCCAGCCTAGGTGCCAGAGCACCTGACTGGCAAACCAGAATGCCAAAGGCACTGCCGCTGGTATGACAAATATGAAACTGGAAAGGATTTTCACCAATAACTGCTGGTGAGCCAAAATCTCATACAAGCACATGATATAATACCAGATAAACACGGCTGTTAACCCTGAGGGATGTGTGAGTCTCAGCGGAAAAGGCAGTTTATCTTTCAGCATAAAAAAACTAAATTTTGGGGAAGGTTTTTTTACTGGAAAATTTAAATAAGGAAAATCAAACAACAATATTTTCAGTGCAATATGACTGATTAAATAGTTGTCAATTGAAGAGGAAACAAGCTGAGATTTGGTCCCTCTAGTTTGACCTGACCAGCAAATTATTTGGAAATGGGAACAGATAAGTTCACTGGGAACTAACATCAAAGGATTCAGCAGCAGGCTGAGTCACTGTCAGTTCAACCTCGAATGCCCAAACTGAGACTTGACTACATTTATGATGGTTGGCGTGATGGCGTTTAGCCTGATGGGCAGTGGGAATCCCCCAAGGCCACCCCACATAGGGGCGGTCCCAATTGGTTGGGAATGAGTTTGGGATACCCAACCCACCCATGCCTGGTCACTGGGCCATTTGTTCAGTTAAAAGTGTTGCATCAGCCACAATGCCCAATTGGCTTGAAGGGAGCTTCAAACTTATCGATGGTGTCTAATGCTGCTACCTGCACATCAGGGATCATCACCAATAATTTTTGGAGGGGGTTAATTTTGATGATCGAGGTGTTGACCAAATTTAAACTGTCAGCGTTTCCAGCCAATGAGTCAATCTTCATTCCCTTCCAACTATGTGGAACCTGATCATTGGGCTCATTTCCACTCATTTTTGGACTGGTTTTTTTCATTTCAGTAATTTCGTGCAAATTTCCCTGATCAGGCATACAAGTTTGGGAGAGGTGAATGTGGGCACCGGGGGAGGGATCCAAAGAGGGAGGGCTGTTATTTGCGCTTGTCTACCACGTGGGCAAGATCGCCCTGGGTGACTAGGGGTACAGCCACCCTCTTTGGAGCCTTTTTGCTTGGAAATGGGAAGAGGGCCAATTGACACACATGGGACGTTCCCCTGGACTTACATTACCATTTCCTTTTTCCAAAGGAAGGGCACCACCGCCAGGAAACTGCATGAAGGCCACATTATTGTGCTCCTTTGGTAGTTTGATCGCCATTACTATTGCGACCTTTAGGGGGGCGGGGTCATTAGGGCGGGATTTGTGAAATGCATTGACCAGCTTCATGCAGTTAGCGCAATCACGAGCCTTAACCCAACTGTTCTTGTAAGGCGGATACCCTTTCCAGGCCATGAGATACTGGACTGACTGCTGGGATTTGTGGGATGCTAATATGTTTTCCACTCAGCTTCATCTGCATCCTCTATCACAATAGGTTCAGGATCGGCGGGGAAGATCACATTGAATGGAGACAATAGGGACACATGGAAGACGGGATGCTGTTTTTCAATGAGCTGGCAGTTTCAACCAAAAAGCACTATTACCCAAGTATTCCTCCACCAGGTGGGGACCCAAACGTTTGCTTGCAAACTTTCAGGAAGGTACCAGCATTCACAGGTGGCGAGTGTCCAACATGATGTGAAAACCCACTGCAATATTGTGACCAGGAAGCTGTTTGCAATCTGCGAATGGTTTATAATCATCAATAGCTTTTGTGAGGTGTTCCTGTACTAAGGACTGGGTTGACTGGATATGCTCAACGTGATCTGTGGCCGCAGGAACCTCTTGACGCATACAAGAACTTACCAAAAAAGAGGGTTATAACCTAAAGTTGCTTCATAAGGAGAAAACCCATAGAGGCATGAATACCATTGTTATAAGTGAATTGTGCGAGAGGGAGGTCATAGGCCCAAGTATCCTGGGCGGCCAAAGTGTAACAGCACAAATACTGTTCCAAAATTTGGTTAACCCGCTCAGTTTGTCCATCAGACTGGGGGTGGTAAGCGGTGGAATGACAGGGGGTGATTTTTAGGATGGATAAAAGCTTATTCCAAAATCACGCTGTAAATTGGGGTCCACATTCACTAATGATCTCCTGTGGGAGACCAAACGTCAAGAAAACATGGCGTACAAAGAGCTGGGCGGTCTCTTCAGACAAAATTGATGAAGTACATGGAATAAAAAGGGAAAATTTGGTGAAGCGATCAACCACCACCATCACTGCTGTAAACCCCTTGGAACAGGAAAGTTTGACAATAAAGTCCACAGACACCGATGTCCATGAACCCTTACCTGTTGTAATGGGTGCAGAAGTCCCTTCCTTCCTGAGCGATCTGATTTTGCCTGAGCACAGATAACACAATCGGCGATCCAACCTGGAACTTCCTTAGTTAAGCCTGCCCAGTTATAGGTTTGCTTTTACAATTTGATGCATTTTTTGTTGCCCAGATGGCCAATCGTGGGAGGGTCATGATGTGCACAAAATACCATGGCTCAGAAAAGAGGGGGAACCCAGACTTGCAATTTAAAATAGATGAGTCCCTCCACCAAGGAGTACAGAGAGTGTTTAAGATTTTTATGGGTCAAATGTTTAACTAACTCCACCCCTTCAGGGCAGGCCATTTGACCGGCTAAGACCTGAGACACAAGTGGGGCATCAGGGGCAAGGGCGGTGGAAGAAATGACGGGGGGAAAATTGTCAAAATTTGGGCAGCAGGAATACTGGTAATAAGATCCACTTCTTCCAAATCCATGGGACAGTGGGCGGGGTTTCAGCTGAGGAAATTGAAAATATGTTAAGCGCTCCTTTTACAAACTCATATTTGAAATTGAAACTTCACAAGTCCCAATAGGTTTGTGCTTGCTTGTGTGCCAATTTATGGGGTTTACAAATTTACAAGAGAGCCTGGTGATCCATGCGGACCATTAACTTATGTTGAGAACCCTGTAACAGGCACCTCCAATGAGTTAATGCTCATGCTACGACTGCCAACTCCTTGTCATAGATAACCCAAGACTGCTCCATAGAGGTAAACTTTTGGGAAAAATAGGTGACTGGATGTTCTAAGCCATCGTGCTCTTGGAGCAGCACTTCTCCCACTGCTACCAAGGAGGCATCACATGCAATGATATATGGCTTGGCAGGATCCACGTGTTTCAAAATGGGGTAGATACAAAAACTTCTTTGTTTGATTTGAACGCCTGTTGGCATTTGGGCGTCCAGCAAAATGGTACATTATTTCCTGTAAGGGGATGGAGCGGGGCAGCAATCTGGGAAAGTGCCAGGAAAATTTAAAAAAAATGATGGTTCCCAAGAAACTCCATAGTTGTTTTTGAGTAGTCAGGGTTGGCCATTCCCAGATAGCATCCAACTTATTAGGAGAGATTGCGTAACCATCTTTAAGGATGAAGTTCCTGATAAAGGTAACTTCCTTCTTATAGAACTCACATTTGGAAGGCTTAACAAACAAGCCTGCCTTATGCAAGGCGGCCATGACTGCTTCCAAGTCAATAGCATGTTGTCTGGGAGTTGAGGAGTGAACCAGAATGTCATCAATATATGCAACTGTGAAAGGAAACTGGTGGTCACCCAGTACATTATCAATCATACGTTGAAATTTAGTGGGAGCATTTTTCAGCCCAAAGGGCATCACACGGAATTGGAAAATGCCTCGCTTCACCCAGATTGCTGTTAACCATTCTAGCCCTTTAATTAACTAAATCTGATTGAATGCATTGATGAGATCCAGCTTAGAAAACACCCGAGATTTGGCGATTGCCTGGCTTATCATCTGCTCCAAAGGCAGGGGGTAGGGATCAGAAACCGTAACTTTATTTTAGTGTCCATAGTCCATGCAGGGGTGGAGGTGCCTTTGGCTTTTTAGCAAAGACAGTGGGAGACACAACTGGCGATTTCTCCTTATACAACCACCCTATTTTCAACATATCATCCAACTAAGTGTTGAGAGCAGCCTTCTCCTCTGCTGTGTGGGGATACAACGGGCAGTTAATATTCACCAACTCCACCATTGTACGAAATCCACAGTCAAATCTTTTTGAGGAGACAGAAAATCCACCTTTTCAGAATTGAAAATGCTTTAATAGCGCATTAAACTTATTGGAAAATTGGACGGTATGCCTGCAGGAGAGACAAGGAAAGTGATAGAACTAAAATCTTGAGTTTTCTTAAGAGTGTCAATCAGGGGAAATTCACCCTTCAGTTGATCATTAATGAACGACAGCATGTTAGACTCCAGGTGGATCTTGACATGTTGCCGGAGCCACCATCCCACTCCTAAGATCACCAGAAACACCAAGTTTGGCATAGCGGAAAAATGATTGCAGAAGCTGAACTGTTGTATTGAAAATGTGGGTGGTCAGAGAACCAGGTATGAGGTTTGGGAGGCTGACGACACAACCATCACCAAAGGGCCTGCATCCAGGTCAAGTTCCAATTGCTGGGCCAGTCCAACACTCATAAAATCGCCCGCGGCTCCAGTGTCCACTAGGGCCTCAAAGGAGAAGTGATGGGACCCAACACTAATCTTCATGGGTAATAAGAATTAAGCGGAGTTCTCTTTATGGGTAGTTGTGGATGATTCCAGTGATACCAAAGAGATGGTAGTGGGGTCTGGGGAAACCACTAGGCTCATAGGGGGTAACTCGTTGCAAGTCAGAATGTCAGATCCTACTGAAATAGCCAAAATAGCCGCAACAGCTATGGGGTGTGGTTTGAAGCTTTGAGTGGAACTGGGCTATTATGGACAAAAAAATCTTCTTCACAACCCAGTTCAGTTGAAAAGGAGGGAAATTGCTGTGCCAAAATCTATGAGAAAAGCGGAAATGGTTGAAAATAATGGTTGGTCAATTATGTCAGGCAAACAGCAAGTAAGTATTAGATTGGCCTGCCAGTCTAGGTGCCAAAGCACCCAAACAGCAAACCAGAATGCCAAAAGCACTGCTGCTGGTATTACAGATATGGAACTGGAAAAGAGTTTCACCATTAACTGTCAGTGAGCCAGAATCTCATACAGGCACATAATAGAATACCAGATGAACACGGATATTACCCCTGAGGTGTGTGTGAGTGACGGCAGAAAAGAAAGTTTATTTTTCAACATAAAAAACTAAATTTTGGGGAAGGTTTTTTAGTGGAAAATTTAAAGAAGGAAAATTGACCAGCAATTTTCTCAGTGCGATGCAACTGATTAAATAGTGGTTGATTGGAGAGGAAACAAGCCAGGATCAGGTCCCTCAGGTTCAACCAATCAGCGAATTATTCAGGAATGGGAACAGATAAGTTCATTGGGAACTGACATCAAAGGATTTGGCAGCAGGCCGAGTCACTGTTGATTCAACCTTAAATGCCCAAACTGAGACCTGACTATGTTTATTATGGTTAATGTGGTGGCGTTTAGCCTGATGAGCAGTGGGAATCCCCCAAGGCCACCCCACATAGGGGAGGTCCCAATTGGCTGGGAATGGGTTTGGGATACCCAACCCACCCATGCCCGGTTGCTGGGCCATTCATTCAGTTAAAAGCGTTGCATTGGCCACAACACCCAATTGGCCAGAAGGGAGCTTCGAACTGTTGTCAATGGTGTCTGATGCTGCTACCTGCATGTTGGGGATCATCCCTGATGATTTTGGGCAGGGGTTAATTTTGATGATTGAGGTGTTGAATGAATTGAAACCTTCAGCAATTCTGGCTGATGAGTCAATATTTATTCCCTTCCAACTATGTGGATCCTAATCATTGGGCTCATTTCCACTCGTTTTTGGACTGGTTAACTTCATTTCAGCAATTTTTGGTGAAAATTTCCATGATCAGGAATAAAAGCTCAGGAGAGGTGAATGTGGGCACCAGGGGAGGGATCCAAAGAGGGAGGGCTATTACCCAGTGCTCATCTACCATGTGGGAGAGATCACCCTGAGTGACGAGGGGTACAGCCACCCTCTTTGGAGCCTTTTTTCTTGGAAACAGGAAGAGGGCCCAATTGACACACAGGAGACGTTCCCCTGGACTTACAGATTGTTTTTTTAAACTCCCCAATTCCCATTTTAAGCCAAACGCAATTTTGCAATATAGCATCCTTAATTCCATGCTCATATTTTTTAGTAATCATCCCTTAGATGATTTTGAACCCCATATATTTGTGCCCCATGACCTTGCTCCAGATCTTCCCTCACGATACTCTGGGAAGAGACAACACATCCAAGGAGCACCCAAGTTGATCCCTACTCCCCATCTGCCACAGTCAGTTTGTGGTTTACTGCTTTCACATCTGGGTTGATTTTGGTTTATTCTAGCTTTGGCCCTATTTTGCTCACTTGAGCATTTTAGTTAAATTTAGTTACTTTACTTTTCTGTTGGTAATAGGCATTCCTTGGTCAGCTTACCACAACAAAATAGATTTTGTTAAAATTAGTGTCAATAAAACTCTGTTGCAATGTCTTTGATGCAGCAAAAATAAAAAGTGACGATGTAACCTGAATTAACTGATTCAGAAGTGCAAGCATCAACTTGTCTTTTATGATACAATAAAGCTTTGTAACTTTAAGAGTTAATTCTAACCTCTTTTGTATCACTTTGGTATGCGGTCTGGAACAAAAATTTTAGAGATAAGTTTAATGATTGCCTTAGAAGTTGCTTTATATTTTTCATTGTTCTCCTTTTTGGCTTATTCATGAAGTTTTATTGACTGAATAGCCCTGCAATCACAATTTCTTTCTGTTTCATATATGAGCCCAATAAAATATGTTACCACACTTGATCTTATTCATACTTAGGTGATTCTAAATATAAAATAATAGCTTTAATGCAACTTCATAAAATTCAAACAGAAATAAACTTTTATGGGATCTAATTACTGATTAGATAGTCTGCCAATGAGTTTGGTAATCAGCTGTAACTGTCTGCGCAAACCTTAATAATATGTGCCCATCTTGAGTTTTATGACGTCATCACAGCTGTAATGTTAGTTTTGATTAACTTTCTAAGATTCAACTCTATTTTGACTATATAACAAATTTTAATAACTTGATACCTATAAAAAACTTATTGGATATACCACCTGAGTCTGTCAGTATTATTTTCTTATTAGTCCTGTACCATTACAAGCCTCCTTTTTACAATTATGAGTTCTTAATGAGTCTTTTTACAAAAGATAATAGAAAAACTGGATCTATTGAAATGTAACAGCCACAATGTTGCTAGTTGTACTTTATAAATCAATAACTTAATAGAAAACCATCTGCATAAAGAGTACAAAAATCTCTATGTTGACACAAAAGGTATGTCTCTTAATGTTTATGTAGATAACTCTACTGATGATGGTTATCTTGTTGTTTATAATTATTTCTATAATGATATTGATGTTCTTACAAAGGTGAATAAAAATACAAGCTAAATTTTGTCTTATTCTATTTTTATCAATTTCTTTTTAGCATATCAAAGTTGACAAATTAGTGAATATAATAACGTTGTAAAATATACAGTTACATGAATTAAATCTACACTTTACTATCCATAAAATAACTATTTATATCTTTAATTATAAGTACTTATAATATTTTGCAATAGACTCACCAATTGAGACTTTAGTACCTCGTGTTGAGGTGTTGTTCATAGCTTTAAAGCTTTTTAATCTTTGTCTTTAATTCCCAATTGTATGTAAGCTCTCTTAATAGATTCCTGATAAATCAAACGTCCATTATTTAACACAAAAATATTATAGAATTATTAATAAATAAAAGTTTCAAGTTAATATAGATTACTTCACTTTACCCATAGGGGCTGGTAAGCTCATCATCATGGCGCCTTATGCACCCATAGAAAGATTTAATCATGAGCTTATATGGTGCAGAGTTCATAAAGATCTATTATATAATAAAATAAAAATATTTTTCCTAACTTGTTTTAAGCATACCCTTAATTTTTAATAATTAAGGATTTAAAAAGCTCTATTTAAGAGTCAAACTTGCCTTATGAAACAATTCTATGCCGGAGATCACATTGTATCAAGTAATTATATATAAGACTAGACTACCTCTAGAGGCGTGGAATGCTGAAGCTAGAATCCCTTATACTCCTTCTATTTAACCAATAACCTTATAAATCTGAAGTCATTGTAGATTTTTTCTGTGTTAATTTGCAAAATTTTTTGGAGGTATATCACATATAAATTTTTAATTTTTAGGAATAAGTTATCTTAGAAATTATCAAACTAGCTTATGACTTAAATATCTCCTCTCTCTATGATTCTTAATTTGAGGAAAATAATATATCCATCGAGGAAGCCCCATCAATTACCTAAAGCTATTACTTTTGATAAATAGTAACAATATACTATGGACTTTATAAAGTTAACAAAAGATATAACTTAAAATAGACATTATAGAGTGTAAGATAGTTCCTCAACTTTATGGCAGAATTAATTAGTAAAGCCCTATAAATCACGCATTAGAATATAAGAAGATTTTTCAAGGAAATAAAAAATATATATAAAGAACTATTAAATGTGATACGCCTATTATAACCACCACCTATCACAAAGCTAAAGCTTAATAAGCTTAAGATAAAACGATATTGAGCTTACTTAAATGATTTACTAAAATTCTTCATTATAAACAAATAAATTCTAAAATTTGACAGCTAATTTCAGATAGTTATAGAAAGTAAAATATCATGAACAACTGATGGATGATTGATGATTTTTCATTCATATACCATTAACTAGGGTCTGGTCAAAGCATTGACATCATTATAAAAAAACCACACATTGGCAAAAAATTAGGGTAATCTAAATTTACATGTGTTTTAACAGCATATTTTAGAACATGTTGTTGGGATCTTATATTACCACATTATCCTGCTGTTACAGATAACAATGATTCAACTCTTTTTAATACTATTTTTGTTGGCTTGATATTAAGTAACCACAGTGGATGTTAAATTATTTGATTAATTAAATGATCAAATAAATATTGATTGGAGATGTTTCCATATGATAATTTTGTTAAGTATCATTATTGGGTTCAATTCTGATCTTAATGCTGATCAATTGCTTGTTGGGTGCAGTTGTCAAAAGATTTTATAAGGAAATTAGTTGTTGGCTGAATTCCAAACAATTAAATTCCCTATGTGGATTGATTATGCTGGGTCACCAATCCATAAGGGTGAAGATTTTATGAAGCGTTGATAATGCTTTTCATGGCAGTAACTTTTTAATTATCCTGAGCCATACGGACTCCCATGAATGGGCAAACTGTTTCATTACCTAGTAATGGCCACTAGCTTATAAACCAAAATTACAGGGGCTGTCTAAAGGCTTTGGAACACGTTATTTTGGAAGCCAGTACAGAAGGATCATAAACTATTCAGGAGTGACGCCTACTAGGTGTATGGATAAACAAAAGAATTATTAATTACTGGTATGATTATTAGAGTTAAATTCATTTGCAGGTAATGTTACTTAGCGAGGTGCTAAATAAATAGTTGAAAAAATTCTCTATTTAAGTCCTCTTACTATTTGAAAGTACATACTATAGAATTAAAAGATTTTATGATTTAGTTTCTTTGGAAGGTTTAAGGAATTACTTTATCATGTCTATTTCCCAATTTACTCAGTAAGAGGATACCTGAGTGAGTTGAGATCACTTGTAAAGTAGACTTGACACGCTAGTTTTATATATAAGACTAGCAATCTTTTTTATCATTACAATTAAGGCATGCCTGTGCAGTATATTTAAAGATTTCATAGGTTTGACTTGTCCATCCAGCAAAATGAACAACCATGACATTACCCTATTGTTCTCATTGGTCCTTGCCAGAATGAAATATGTGGTTATAAAATGACCTCAGGTGCACAGCCCCACAAAAGAAATACATCAAGGAGGCCTCTATTATGTGAAACTGACAATTTATGGGCTAAGGTTACCCTGACCCCTTGACCAACCCCTTGCTATCTCAAACTGACCAACGTCAATTGTGGAATCTGCCATTTAGCGTGACTTGACCTTGAACATTTACTTTTTCTAAAGCTTGATGAAACTCCATTAAGTACATATTGTCAAAAATTTTTTCATTGCGCCTGATAATCTATTGGATCAATTTGTTTTGATCTGATGGCGCAGTAAGAAATTCCACCGACCTTTAGGTGTTCTATCACCATCAAGAATCAGTTTACTCATACTGGTGGTATTTAAATTTCCTTGATAAAAGGAACCCCATCTATAATCAATATAGTTTTTTAAGTTGCATTTTGCAGAACCATTTTACTTAATATAAATTTTTCATCAATCCAAAAACAGTTTGACTTTTTTCAGCGTTGCCAAGCCCTTTCAGCTTTAGGTCAATGTAAAAATTTTGGTTTGTTACGCTTGTTGCCAGAAAAGATGTCAAGGGCAATAAGGGAATTGGGCTGTTTAGATCATGTTGACAACTTAAGATGTAAATTGCTAGTATCTATATTATACATTAACTAATTGATTTAAGTTAATGCTCTTGATTGATATCTCGCTGCAGTGTTAGTGTCAACTTAATTATTAATTCAAACCAATTAACCTTGACCCTGCACTATCATATAATTGTACCATTAATTAATTACTATCTACATCTTTTCTGAAATAAAGTAAACTTGTCATATATTTTGTCTCTAAACAACTGATCATTATCTGCCTTTATCTCATTTGTTACCAGCTAAATACAAGTTTAAATGTATGTCAAATGCACCTAATATAAAACATATTTTACTTTTTAATTTAATATGAAAAAGATAAGAATCCAAGGCATTTTCACCAATAGTGCTAAAAAATAATCCAAGACGCTGCTATTTGCCATGCACTTGCACCATTGAACTATAAAACCCAGAGCGTATTTATGAAAAAAAATAAACGATTGAATTATTAATTATCTTTTGTAGTTTTTACAAGACAAATAGGATAGCAAAAACCATAGACGCTGCTAGTACAGATATTATAGTGTTTTAAAGACTATTACCTATATTAAGGCACTTAAAAACCAAGTTTGTATCTCACCTGTTTAAAGAAATATCTTATCTTCCTAAATTATACTGAAGCTTGGTGCACTAGAAATGTGAAATATTAGCATTTTTATTCACCTAGCGCCGTTTGCAACATTTGATATATACTAAAGGGTTGCTTTTCAACCAAGTAATATTCTAAATCATAAAGTCTAAAGAAGATCGCCGCTCAACTAGCAAACCAATTTTTAATTTGAGAGTCATCAGATTGTCACCTTGTCCAGATTGCATATGTTCTGGTAGAAAATAAATGATGAATATAAAGGCTAGCACAAGAGTTAGAAACCAGCCCATTGAGGCTCAATGATCTAAAAGAGATATGGACAAAACTTTGATTCAATAGAGAACTATATGGAGACTAAAGCTTTTTATAGAAATAATTAGTTTTAAGGTCAAAAGATAGAAGATTTGACAAAAGAAATACATGATTTGAAGTTTTACCTTTTTAAGTTAACTACAAGCTTATGGAGATTAGTAACTGTTTAAGGAGGTAGACCATTTTTTTCTTCCTGATTGATCATTTTTCCAAATTAGAACCTAATCATGACAAAGCGCTGACCCATAGGATGCCTGTTATTTTTTATCATTATTCACTTCAGATTATTCAGCCCATACAAGCTGTTAAGCGGCTCTATACAGCGCTAGAGACCTAAAATTTTACTGCCCTGGTGACTTCAACTCATTCTGATTCCACAAAAAAACTTTAATTTAAAAAACCAAAAAGTGTCGCATAGCTCCAACTAAGAAAGTGAGATTAACATTCACTATTATGTCAATACAACTAACCTGCCTAAATTTTGAAAAGAGGGGGAACAATCACACCTTTATGAAGCTGTTTGAGATACTCTGGGGATGCAAATAGAGCCAAGCTGATCATGCTGATGAAAATTTTGGACAGATAAAGCCAAGATCTTGTGATTCCCAAGAAATTGAATAATGAATGAACTACAAAATGCTAAGGACATCTTTATTAAGTATTTTGAGGACAGAGTTAATTTTTGGAAACTGACTTCTTTGAGGATTTATATGAAAGATGAACACATTTTAGACTTTGCATAACGCTTCAACATTGAAGCCTAAATGTTGTATAAGTCCAAGATTATGGGTATCATGTTGCTCAGATTACTTATTACCAAGACTTCATGCCATATAAGGTTTTACATCAAGCAATGATACCAGTTATAAATAGAAAAAATCACCATAACACAAATATAAATTTATCTTTGCTGATGCGCCTTCATTTTTTTGTTGTGCCAAAGTAGGGTTGCAATGAGTATTGTGATTTCAGAATAGGCTTAAATATCTTAAGAAGGAATTCAATAGGATGATTGGGAAGGGAGTTTAGCTGATCGGGTAAAACTGCTTCCACCCCTAGTGCAGGTTTTGAGTTCAAAATCTGTACTGGCTAGAAAACATTCTCAGTGTGGTATATCTGTCCCAAGGTTGACCCACCTCAAATAATTAATAGGATGACTTGGACTTTATGATAAAACTGACGCTCATTATATCATATGTCCTTAATTGGATTAAAGAGGTAAAATCTTCTAGGTATTTTTAGTTTAGACAAGTTAATTGTCCACTTCGTGAATCCAATCAATTAAAATTACATGGCAAAAATATTAACAAAGTTTAAAGAATCCTACTTCTATCACAAGAAATACTCCCAATAAAACCAAAATAAAACTCTCTCCACTCCATCATCTTGTTCATCAGAGACTAGGACGCTCCATCATCAGATTTTCGTCAAACCTTTCAGCTTGATAAAGGAAGATTATTATTCTTCATCATTGATATTGTACTTCTTATTTGATATCATATGTGGTCTGTTCCCCTACGCCAACAGAATAGAAGAAACTAAAACATCAAAAACTGCCCTATGACTCAACTTTCTTTATTGTTTACTTATATTCAAGAGTGGTGTCAGAAATTATAATGTAAATGAAATAAACACTCTTTTGAGGGTCAAAATGGCAAGAATTGACTGCTCATCTTTTGAATCAGATCTTGATGTAAATATTGATCTGCCACTAATGATTCAATGCTCACATATGGTCAGAAATGAATTATGGCATTTGGGAATCAGAAAAAAGAACAGTTTGATACAGTCCTAAAATTGATTATCTGATTTGAGATGTATCCTGAAGCCCATAGCCTCTATCTAGTAATCCCAGGACAATAGGTTCCAGAAAAACCAAATAACAAAAGATGATATTGACTACTGCTCATCCATATTTTGGATAAAAAATGAAGATTTAGATAAAGGAGGGCCATGTGCTTACTAATTCACAATGCCCCCTGTGGGAATCCAGCTAGCTTATGCTTACTGGGGATGAAATTCAGCCAGATTTCCATAAAAGATTTAGTTGATATTATTTTTTTCAATGAATATGGAAGACTCACAAATAAATTAAAAATATTTTATTCCAAAGTAGCTTGGGTATTAAAACGATCAATTATTAGATGCCTTCTCTTAGTATATAAGGTCTTCAAAGATTAAATGTGGGATTAACATTAACCTCAGTATATGCGGGGTATTGAGGCTAAAACGTTTTAGCAATTTGACCAATCATCTCTCCGCAAATTTGCCTCACCTTATTTGTCTTGATCTGATATGATTTGTTTACCTCAGGTAGGATAGAATCATGGGGAAGAGATTTCGGTATATTGCACCCAAACATCCGTTTTTATTGTACACTTCTCACAGTTGATCTCTGCCGCTTAGGCTCATGATTGGTTAAAATTTCTTTCCTCCTCACAACCACCCTCAAGCATATAAAGGGAGTGGTTTTTTGATAATGAAAAGCCCTGAGTTGGCGCTGGTGCTTGGGCGCCCCTTCAACTCATGCGGGGCATTCCGCTGAGGGTCAAAGACAAGGGTGACTCAATATGCCCTAGTTGATGGAAAGAGAGGAGTTTGAAATTATTCTGAGTCAAAGTGTTTTACTGAGTCAGGAAAATTTGTATGTACTGACTTAGTACTATTTTCGCCCAAAACGTTCTTCTCTCAAAGCTGAGAGGGCAATTGTCTGACATCCTCCTCCTCAAGAATGTTGGGGGGGGGGTGAGAATAGGGCTGTAGGAAGCAGCCATGTGCCAGGTTGATGATCCCCATACACAAAAAGTGATAGAATACTCTGCACCTCTCTTGTAGTTGATGGTAAAAGGTCTCTCTTAAACTGATCTAAGCTTGCCGCTTCTATAAGTGATGAAGTTATGATAATAAAGAACTAGATCAGACACTTGGAAGTAAGGTAGGGGTGTCCAGAGATCATTGGCAGCCTGCCCTTATACAGTCACCATTTTAGCTAGATTTTTCATAGCCTCAGATTGGAGATGGATGATGCGCTGAGCCATTCTTCTCATGGCTTTCTCAAGTTCCTCAACGCTAGAGGAGAAAACATCTTTATCTAATAGGGCAGGTATTCCTGGTTCTCGCCCATACATACACATAATGAAGACATTTTCAGGATCTGTTGATAACTAATCCGGTAGGCCATAAGAGCACTGGGTAGAAATTAATACCAGTGAAGTGGATCAGAAGATGCATTTTTCATAGGATGGAGACATTGGTTCCATTTTCCCTCTCCATAGTCCCGTTGGTAGAGGGTTTATATGGTGCCAGGAGGAGTTGTTGGGCTCCCATGTAGGTAGCCAGGATTTTGACTAATCTGGAGGCGAAGGTCTTGCTATTGTCGCAAAATAGTACTTGGGGACAACCATGACTTTAAAATTGTTTTGGTGTAATAACGTGGCAGTGGCCTTTGCCGTTTGGGCTGAGAGAGCCACGACTTTAATCCTTAATAGTGAAATGGTCAATCCAACTAGGATATATCAGTTTCATTCAGTAGGCTTCAGGAGGGGACCTACCAAATCAAGACTGATGGTATAAAAAGGTTGTTAGGGGTTATTTGGTTGGTAACTGTACCTAGTCTTAAAACGAAACTGCTTCTTACAAGTGAGGCAAGCTTCCAAAATTTCAACAGTAGTTTTCATGATTCTTTCCCAATGGTAACGATCCCTATTCCACTCATAGGTTTTCTTTGCTCCCCCATGACATAAGGTAGAGTGAGCTTCCAGGATAGCAGGTACACGTTCTGAGGGCTGAAGGTAATGCAGCCACTTTGCCCCACCTGCTTGTACAACTTCCTGCTCTCTACTTTGGTGTTGCAGGAGTGTTGGGATAACATTTTCTGTATGGGCTCATATTTATCCTCCCTGTCATTGTGGGTCATATAAAGAGCATATAACCTCTCGCCTCACTATTTTCCAGGTGCAGGACTGGCAGCCGAGTTAACTCATCAACATTTACGTGACAGGTTCCAGCACAATGTTAGATCTTAATTTCATAATGCTGGAACTTTAGAGCTCAGCGGGCTAACCAGCCAGTAGGATCCTTCATGTTATGTAACCATTTCAAAGAAACGTGGTCTGTAACCACAGTGGAGGTAGTCCCATACAGAAAAGGGCGGTAGTGCTTCACAGTTAACAATATGGCAAGGAACTCCTTCTCCGTTATTCTGTAGTTGCGTTCCGCCTTTGACAGCACCTTGCTGAAGTAGGATACAGGATGATCTACACAGTTTTCATCCAATTGGGCTAATATGGCCCCAACGGCATAGTCCGAGGCATCAGTTATCAAGATAAATGGTTTACCATAGTCAGGGTGCCTCAGGATAGGACGTTGTTGTAGAAATTGTTTCAGCGTCTCAAAAGCGGCTTTCTGCTCAGCACCCCAATGGAAAGGGGTGTTCTTAGTCATTAGACGGACGAGGAGCTCACTGAGTTGGGAGAACTTGGGTATGAACTGATGGTAATGCCCCATCATCCCTAAAAATACCTGAGTATACCATAAATTTTTAGGGAGAGGTATTTTCGAGATTGCTTCAACCTTATACTGCATAGGTTGAATTCCTCCCTGAGCGAAGGCGTGTCCCAGAAAATCAAATTTCTTCTGGAAGAAGGTGTACTTGGAGGGTTTTAACTTGATATTTGGCTCACGTAAGCGTTAAAACATCACCTTCAAAAGAGTAAGATGTTCAGTGAAGGTCTTGGAGAACACTGTGATGTCATCAAGATAGATAATAATGCAACTTATCTTTTAATCCTACAGGATGTGATACATGGCTCGCTGGAAAGTTTTAGGTGCATTTCACAACCTTTGAGGTAATTAGGTGGGTTGGAAGCGACCATCACTGCAAATAAGAGCCTATTTCTCCTGGTCACGGGGAGAAAGGTTCATTTGCGAATAGCTGATAGTAAAGTCCATTGAAGAGTATAAAATAGACCGGAGAGTTGTGCCAGGGCGTCGTCAATGCAGGTATAGAATAGATATCCTTTTTCATGAGGTTATTTATTTGAGGTAGTCCATGACTACCTAATGAACTCAGTTCTTCTTTTTAATTAGAAAAAGGGGGAGACCAAGGGCTTTATGAAAGAACTAGTAACCCCACGTCTAGTAACTGCTTGAGCTCAGTCCACATCTGCTGTTCTTCCACCTTTGACTTGCAGTAAGGTTTTGACCAAATGGGATGGGCATCACCCATATCAATGGAGTGGCTCCTGTCCTTCATATGGCCATAGTCATTATACGATTTAGAGAATATGTCGCATAAATCCTTCCAATAAAGCTTAAACTTTGTTAAATTCATCAGGTTAAGCCATCCGAGATATGGACATCGTTTAAAGTACATAACAGGTTATCCGTTGGCAAACCATATCCAAATTAGAGCTAATGAAGTGAATTCGTTCAATGTCCTCCACAGGGATTAATACGCCTCTGACAATCTCCTGGTGCTTTCTTACAACGAGGTCCTTGCTGGTGAGGTTCCCCAACAGAAGAGTAATAGGCCTCTTGTAGTCTGGGTCTAGTATGCCAGGCAATACCCGAGGCTCCAAGGGGCTAACGCCCTCAATACTTATGAGGTGCAACAAGAAGTGGTGTGGGATTTGGAGCGTGATCTTTGTGTCGACCACTTGTTGCTTACACTGCTTAATCACTACCTCTTCTGAAGCATAGAAATGAACACCGTCCTTAGCATCTGATGAATCAGGGGTTTTTTGTATTTTACCCAGAGGTGGTATAATGTAAATGCAAAGCAGAAAACGGGTGCTCAAAAAGGCAAGAAAATTCATTTTTGCTAGGATCTATTGGATAAAACTAAAGGGACTTTGTAATTGAGTAAAGATAGGAAACCTTGCTTCATGTTGATTATTTCCTCATACTCAATAATAAATTGGGTACCTATGAGCATATCATAAGTGTTGTTGTCCAACGCCACTGCCGGGGATGATAAGATGAGCTTCCCAATCTGAATGGGAAGGTATAGTATGCCCCAATGTCATAGGTGTTGTTTGGGCCTGAGGTTCCAAAATTTTAATTGTAATACAGTCAGGCGCCACCTTAATCTTTTTCATCAGCTTTGAGGAGATTACCTTCACTGGGGAGCCAGTATCTAGAATGGCCATCACCCAGACGTTTTGAATGACTACTTCCACCTTGATAAGTGTTCCTTTAAAGTTAGGAGACAGAGCTAAAGCCTCCTTGAGCCTGAAGGTGAAAATTAGTTTGTGAGCAGTCTCTGAGTAACGCTTCAAGATGGACTTCTTGGTGTGAACTCGCTGGAGAGATCGAATTAAGCAAGGTAAGAGCTTATCAGCATCACTGGCAGTGTCAACAACCATAGGATACCCTAGAGCTTGACTGAGGTACGTGTATTCAGGCATGGTAATGTCGTCTACTATTCAGCGTTCAACCAATCAGGAACCTCCACTTCAGTGGGTATCCTAGTATGTAGTAACTAACATCCTTGTAATCCCCTTAAAATTCATTCCCAGAGGTATTTTCAACAAGGGCAATGAAGCAAATGAGGTAGGTGAGTCAGGCACATGAGATTCGTCAGCAATAGGAGTGCCTATCCCTATGCCAATATCTCTTTTCCCTACTCCTCAATGTCAGATTTCTTTTTCCAGCACACAGCCCCATAGTGCCCAACCTTGTTGATTTAGGCATACTGGGGATGGTCAGACTGCTTAAATCTTTGCTTTTGCCCCTAAGGGCCCATAATCTGAAGGGTCTCCTTTTTGTCCTCAAGGGCCTGGACTCAGAGCTTAGGCTTTTTATCCTCATTGGCCAGAACGCGGGGTCTGGATACTATTAATTAGAAACTTCAAGCTTGCAGAAGTCAGCGATATCTAGCAAAGCCTCTTTTATATCATGAACGTTGCGAAATTACGTTTGACCAAAGTGATGTGCATTGCCAAAGGAGGGTGAGATGCTAACCCAGTCAAGATAGCGTCAACAGCGTTATTCAAGGTTAACATCTTTAAAGTTTAAAACATTTGAACTTCAATATAGAACTGTTCCGCAAAAGCAACCACTAACTCTCCTTTTCTTATGCAAATGCGCATGAAAGCTTGCTTTTTCATGATTAAGTTTTTTTGAATCCAAACTTGTCAATGGGCGCTTCCTTAACCTCGGACCAGGTGTTAAGGGCATCCAAATGAGGCACCATCACCTCCTGGGCCATGCAACTCAAACAAGAAAAGATATGTTTGACCTTTTGACAGTCAGTCGCCCCTTCCATAGAAGCTTTATAGATATATAAAAACAAAGCAATGCTACAGTCGATGAGGATAAACTGGTCCCTAAAAGTAGGTTTTAATGAAACATGGTCAAACCCAGTGAGGTTATGGACTGCAGTAGCATCTGTCCCCATGGTCTCTGAGTGAAGGTCCAACTGATCAAAAAGAGGGAGAGCCAATCAAGCTGGTCTTGGATAGCTTCAATCCTGGTTTTCATGGTGGTGATGGGCTTTTGGGAGGCGTATTCACATAAAGCCAATCTGGCTTCTATCCCCAGCTTGTGAGTTTTCATCTCTTCAACCTGATTCTCCAGTGCCTTGACTTTAAAACAGAGATGTGACACAAGAGAGCTTAAGTTTTTTGGTCAACTTCCACCACCCCCACGCGCTATTTAAGCTCCTCTTTCATTTGCTTAAACCCTTCGTCATCAGGTGAGTGGGAGCTTTTCACATCTATGTCACTCTTAATCAGTTCATAACGGCGCTCAACTTGCGTCAACCAACTATGCGCATCCTTAAACAGAGCGGGCCCTTCAAGTGAGGTTTTGACCCCTTGAGCTTCTTTTTCACATTTGCTAACCTATAAGGCTAAATATTTGGTATTCTCAAGATAAGCTTTTAAGGGATAGCACCTTTTCCAATTGAGAAACTCTGACATCTATAGTGGGAGTAGCCAAAGAAGATTCTTTCAACTGACGCCGCTCAAGTTTCACAACGTGGGATAAGGCTTGGGCTAGTTGCTGCACCACCGCTTGTACAAGTTGTTCAGCCCCAGGTTGAAGAGTGGACGCATGCGCCAAGGGGTCGCTGTGAGTTTACTCTACATGCTTTTCAAGTTCCTTGGCAAATACCTCAAGTAGAGAGTGGGTGCTAGCGGTGGATGCATTTAACTGATCCCAGAAGATCTTCATAGCCTCCTCTACATACTTTACTACAATAGTATCCATGGTGATGAGCTGCTTATGCAACTGAATAATGAATCTGCGGTTTGCCTCCACACCAGATTTCGCTGTTCCATTATGTTCAAAGGTCAGATTGTATAAATTATCATAAGTTAATCTTAGAGAATCATGGTTTTCTAGATGACAGGTCAGCTTCTCATGATGGACGCCTAACAGGTGTATCATGTGGAACAATGCAGGATGGGCAAACATGCAGACATAGGTAATCAAGTGGGTAAGCTGACTATAGTGGTATGGAAGGGTTTGAGTCTCATAGATACATTAGATGGTACTCTACAGAAGAACCTCTTTCTCGTGAAGCAATATCTCCAGGGTTTTATATACCATGAGTTAGGTCCTTCACTACTTCAGCTGCAGGCCAGGTAGGCGATGAGACTCTGGTTTAAGGATTCGTTAACCTGCTATCCTTCAAAAGTTATGGTTAAATGGCTATCCATATAGTCATCTTCTGCCCCATTTCCGTTTATCACCCATCTAGTAAAACTTCCAGCAGGTGCGCCCTCCATTTTGATGATAATTAAATGTGTGGTGTACAGGAGCCCCTATAGTGAGTCCTGCTTTGTGGTAATCCAGCTAGATTATGCTTGCCGGTGCTGAAACTCAATAAGATTTCCACAAACATTTTAGTTGATTAATTTTGCCAATGAATATTGAAGAATCACAAATAAATTAAAATTTTTCCTAAGTAGCTTAGGTGTGAAAAGAAAGTCCTTTATTTGTTGCTATCCTTAGTATATAAGATCATCAAAGGATAATAGTGGGTTTAAAATTAACCTCAGTATAGGTGAGGTATCGAGGCTAAGACGTTTTAGCAATTTGCAATCAGCTCTCTGCAAATTCGCCTCACCTTATTTGTCTTGATCTGATATGATTTGTCTACCTCAGGTAGGATAGAATCATGGGGCAGAGTTTTTTATATTAAACCTAAGCATTCATTTTAACTGTACACTTTTTGTAACCAAATTTGCCAGCTTTGACTCATGATTGGTGTTTAAAATTTTTTCCCCCTCGTGACCCCCCTTAAGCCTTAAAAGGGTGGTTTTTGATAAGAAAAAGCCCTGAATTGGCGTTGGTGCTTGGGCGCCCCTCCAACTCAGGTGGGGCATTCCACTGAGGGTTAGAAGCGACAAGGGCAACTCAATCTGCCCAAAGTTAATGGAAAGCGAGGAGTAAAGCAATTATTCCGAGTCAAAGTGTCTTTCTGATTGTCAGGCAAATTCATATGTACTCATTTTGGACTATTTTCGCCCAAAACATTCTTTTCTCAAAGCTGAGAGGGCAATTGTCCAACACCTTCACACCCTATACATTTTGAAGAATTTTGATCTAATAAAAAGTTCTAAAAATATCTTATACTTTATTTGCATATTAAATTTACAATCAACCATAGTTTATGATAAAGCGTATAGTGTCATGACCCCAAAAAGGTGCTATTGCAGAACTAAATGAACATGAAGTGCCTAGACATAGCCTTTCATAAAGCCATTCCGCTACAAAAGCTATCCCAAAAGAAACTATGATATATGAACAGAATTTATCCTGAAACTATAAGCAGGATTTTTGGCTCCACTATAACGCTGAAGTCAAGAAGTGACATAGTACCAGTTTGTTACTAAAATAGGTGCAATTGTGCCATAAAATTTCTAATGACAATATTAAAAACGAAAAGATTGTTGAGATCTAATCATGGTCTAATCACTCCTGACCGCCAAGCCTTAGAGAATGGATATTAATTTATAAGCCCAGAAATTATATGGCAAAGTTTTTATGCCAAACTACCATTTCTAAACAGACCCTTTCGACGTTTTTAGTTCATTTTAGCGTGAAAAAAGAGAAATCAAGCTGCCAATAACTAATACATAAGCCTATCCCATCCATCTAATGCAATCTCAACTCATAACTTTTTTTACACAAGCTTCCAGGTGATTAAGTAAAGAACAACAAGGACCACAAGATAGCCTGTTATCAGTTACTTCACTAGATAAAATGAAGTTGAAAAACTCTCAAAAGTACTTTAAGCTTAAAACAAAACTTAACGCTTCTCTGGCAAGAAAGATGAAATACAGATCCTGTAATAACTAGGATCAACAATCCTTATCCAGCTTCAATTTGGGGATTGCTTATTTATTATGAAATTTGAATTATTTAGAAAGAATAGATATTTTAATTACTTCTAAGAATTATTTATGTAGTAGATAAAGTGGCACTAACTCGTATACTCTGAAGAGCCCTATGACTGGACTTAACATAAACCAGGTGTATGCCAAGTTCTTAATCAACTAGAGACTAACAATGGACTATCGGCCACTTTATCCTAATATTCCATTCCTTCTAGCCATCATTCAATAGTGTTCACTAATTTTTGGTGAAGTGACAGAAGACATTAATTTTTTATTAGCTAACTTAAAGTACATATTGCAATTATATTATGCTTTAATTAATTGAATATAGGGATGTTTTGATTGTTACCTCACCACTGTGACAGTGTCAACATGATTACTATATTACTATCATTCAACCCTAGCCCTTGCGCTGGCATATAATTTGTATTATTTTCATTAGCAATTACATTTTCATGAGCTGGCTTAAACTTATCATCTATACTGTCTCTATAGAACTGATGGCAAATTACCATAATCTATGCTGTTATTGAAAAAATCCAAACCAAATTGTAATTTCCCAATATGCCTATGTCAATTTTATAAACCTTCCATATTAACACATCTTTGCTAGTAATTTAATAATCAAACTGCTACTAATTAATCATCGCCCTTGCACCATTGGAGTATGAAACCCCAGAGTGTGGTTTAAAAAATAATAAACATTTTATTCATGAATTTATCTCTAGTCGCTTATACAATACAGTCATGGTACTAAATTCCACAACCACTAGAAGTACCAGAAATTAAATATGTTAAGGCTGTCCCATATAATAAGTTTTTAAAAACCAAGTTTATTCTTATTTCATATAACAATATAACATCTATATACAGAGATATTGTAGCGTAGTGCATTAGATCCTGTGAACTACTTAAGAATACTTTGTCTAGCGCTATCTGCAACAGGAGCAAAGGCAGTGGAGAAGGTCACTTAACTATAGCTCTGATGCACAATTTTTGATATTTTCAACAGTACTCAGTTGTGCTGCTGGCTTCTTGGCAACTCAGCACGCCCTACATGTTCCCATCGTGTGGTTGATGGAGAAAAGTGAGCCATTTATGATATTGTAAGGAAAATAGGCTCATTACATAGAGACTATTTTTCATGAATCTTCATTCCAAGTATAGATTTAACCAAAAAGGTGGCTATAATATCTGTTTTTTAGGTTAATTTATTATAAATGGATGGGGGAGGAAACAAGGATTCTAAGAAATATATAAAATTGATAGGGAACCAGGCCAAGAGCATTAAATTGAATTAAGTTTAAATAAGAAAAAAAATTAAAGTATATTAAAAATTGGCTCTTAAAATCAGATGGATAATTTTAGAAAAGGTCTGAAATGTCCCACTAGCAAAGAAAACAACCTTGTCATAAGTAGCTATAAAAACGAATTGTTAGAATCTGAGTTTTTATAGTCTCCTAAAGCCCAATGTAATAAACAAGGCTCCCAAGAACTTGCGTGTTAACTTGACATATGCAAACCTACATTAGAAGAGATTCGCCTTGATCATCCATCAGACTAGGTTGCGTCAGATAAAAAATGGAGGGCTAAATTACCCTACAATAATAAGTTCAAATCCCCCAAATTAAAAACTGTGGTATAACATTTGGCAGCATACACTAGATGTATGCCTCACCTCAGACGAGGTGCAGCGGACTTATAATGTGCACTAGCCTCTGTAACCTGTCAGAATTCACAGTAGTATTCACTGGCTCATGACCAACATCTGGATTAAGATTCTTGTAATATCAGCCTTCCCCTACCTTCCTCTCAAAAACTCTCCCAGTTGTGAGGTGCAAGTGCTGAACCAGCATACACCCAAAACTGTTACTTCCCCTCCATGAACAGCCACAACAGGGCCCCAGACTGATAAATTTATCTAAATAAATTTATGAAAATGCTAATTTAAGAAAATTGAGCTTTTTTTGACGGTGAACCAAAATATATAGAATTTTCAGTTAGAGGAAAAGGAGAGTACCTCACTTAATAAATAGTAGTAGAAAGAGCTATGTGCATTAATAGTAGACTAGGCAGCAGAAAGGCTTAGCAAATTACCAATGTACTGGCATCTATCTTCCAGTGGATTGAGGCTTCTAATTTTTACTAAAAACTTACCAGAAAAATAAGTATTTGTTATAATTTTCTAAAATGAATTGACCAACAGTTAATACAATTCATGAAAAAATTGAGATCACAGCCATTGTTATAGTGGAATTCCCAAACCCAACCTTAGGAGATCCATGTATTTTCACAATCACTACACCCAAAGGGCTTTAACCCTTCTGTTAAATGATATGAAAAAAGGCTCAATGATCTATTCATATTATTACTAATTTCACACTAGACTTTACAATAGCTGCACTCTTCCCTAGATGTACATATCCTTTAACTCCAATTAATTTATTATTTTACATATTACACACATATATAAGAAAAATAACAGATTGACTTTTATCTTGAGAAGTAATTAAATGAAAAATTTAATTTTGAAGGAGTTATAAAACAGACTTGTATGCCTATATGGCTGTAAAAAGCCCTAACTTATAAAAAACAGTGAATGACCACTTGGTGACCTATAAAAGTTTTATGATTAACTTATTAATCATTGTCTTCTCCAGATCTAGTACAGAAACCATCCCATTTGCTAAAAACCTAGTGCAAATCTATGATGTTTTTGTTACCATAAAGACATCTAGTAGCACTTTTTAATCTGATAGAACATTTGGACCAAAAAAATAAGTTAAAAAATTTATTAGAAGATGCAAAATCTGCTATTTTATCTAATCCCTTATGAATTGCTTATGATGCACATTTGTTTCTAGGATTTTTTTATCTATACCAAAAACCATTAACAATTCGCTAAACTATATGTGACATGAGTATAGCTTTTTGAGAAAGAGGCTTAAAATATTGAGCATATGATCAGCAATAATTTTTTGTTTAGAAAAAGCTTTTAATGAAGAGACTCCTATCTTACAGCATCTTAAGGTTGATTCATCTTTTTATTATTTATATATGCATATGATATTGCATTTGAGGTGATATACGCACATTTTCAATAAATTTAAAGGAACATCTTAAATATACAAATGTAATACTTTTACAAAATCCAAACTAAATTCAGTGTAACAGAATGGCTACCCGAAGTTATTACTAGTTATAAGTTTTTTGACATTACTATATGACGCAAAAATATACTAATTACAATTACTATTCTTATTAGAATTATATTGGCAAAAACCAAAGGTTCATAAATCAGTCAGCCTTGTGCTTAAAAGTTACAATTTACTATATTATATTACCCTCATCTATCAATAAAAAGCTGACTTACTTCTCATTAACCAATTTTTGCTATTCATATCACTGGTAAAAAAACAAAGATGCAAGTTCTTTAATTAAATAATATGACAATATAAATTTCCAAATCTATAATGGAACTTAGATACAAACTTAAAGTTCTTAAGGTAGTTATAAGCTCTTTGTATACAGGTCAGTTTAAAAAGCTTTTTATGCACTAATTTATGTATATATGATAACATTCTAATAGGTCATCATCAAATGGGAAATGGAATTATTTGTAAAACAAACTAAAGGTTTTTTGGATATGCTATTGTGTTAGGATTTTAAGTAATGTAAAATTTGCTAAAGTCATACTTTTTAAAGGACAACCATGACCTTATTCTTTTTTTACCATTAAGCAGTTGCATTCACTGAAGTGCACATTAATCACTATCACAAATACAGATGTGATGTTATCAAAAACTTTTAAAAGAATAATACTTTTTCTTTTTTTTAGTCTTACCAAAATGGCTTGAAGCCAACTCTTTTCCCTATGCTACCAAAGTAAGTCAGATTTATTTACTTTTTGTCCCACAAATGCTTCAAGATGCGTGTATGCAAACTATTTATGTTATAAAAATTATACTTTACCAGTAATTCAGTACTCGCTATCTTATAAAAATTAGTTATTTGTTTATAACTCTTTTACTACCAGAAAAAAATGCTGAATCAAAACAAGTAAAAGCTGCACTTATGTCTGTCTTGGAAAAAGACCCCTTGACTCTCTACATAAAACATATGATTTATTTATATATACTTTCATAGTTTTACCAAATTTCATAGAGTAACTAAGATTTCTTTTTCTAGTTTTATATAGGTGAAAATTTTAGAAGCATGTAATGTCTAAATGGTACTTGAAACTGTCAATCATGTTGACAATAAGCTAATATTGAGGTCTTTGGAAGATGAAGATGTCATAGTACAAGTAATGGCTTCTTATTCTTTAGCATCATATCCTCATACTAGAAGATTAATTTGTATAAAACTTATACCATTACAGAGTCCAAGTTAGGAGGTTCAATTTATTTATAAATAAAAACTCTTAGAAGGATTGGTAAATGTGTTACTATTTGGCAAGAAATATATAGAAGGATATTCCAGAAAAAAATAAGCATTTTAAGAAGAGTATATGTAACTTTCCAATTATTACAATGACGTGAACCCCAAGCCAGATCAACAGCAAATTCACTATTTACCATAGAAGAAATAAGACCCCACAGATGGTTTCACACCATGATGGCAATGATACTAGAAAATTAAGGTCACAAAGATTGTCAGGTGGCGCAGGAAGGAGACAATTTGGGTAACCTCCATGAAGTCATTTATTACAAGTTGATATTAGCATTCTAGGTCTTGAGAGCTTAAATCAAGAGCGTATCAAAATTCATCAAAATTGAATACATAAAGCATTCAATATATTTAGTATAAAATGACCTAGAGGTTTGAATTTTCCCTTAAGGAGGTTTGCGTCTAGAATGTCACAAAAACTCATCAATAGTAAAGTATTAAGGGGTTTTATTATGATGAAGTTGACCAACGGGGAAAATGGCATAACAAAAAAACGTTCAGGAAGATTGAGGATAAATCATGATTGTCTCATTATGGTACTAAGCAAAATTTAGCCATTAAAACAAGACTACATCTAATGATAGTACAGTAGCTCAGATAAGCTCAAACTTGAGCTTTATACTGGATGAAAATATTGCAAAAAATTGGTTATAAGATAATTGAATAACTGATCAAATCCCTTTATTAAAATAAGCATATTAAGACATTGCATTTTTAAAATATTTTGTTTTTAGCATCATAAATGTACCACTTTTAGATTTTGATGTTGAATCTAAAATAAACACTTTGAAAATCATTAATTCTGATAGATAACTAACATTGAAGGATCATCTGATCCTTTCTGGTTTATCTGCATAATCAAATTCACCTTAAAACCGCCTCAATTGCACTTAAACCTCCTGATTATCATAGCTAATAATAGCTATGATATTAATATGCCTAATTAAGATGCACTTGGGTGCAAATTGGGCTCATGGCATTAACTAGAAAACACCTTCTAAATAAATGCACTACTAATAATGCAATAGAGCGGAATTTTGGGTTTGATTAATAAAATTATAATATTAAGCACATAAAAAGGAATGGCCAAAATAGGGGCATACTTAGAGCAATGGAAGGCATGCTAAAGTCCTTATTAGGGGTTCTTTATATTTATTACTCAAAAATTTATTGTCCCCATCTGTTGTTATTCATCAAGTTTTGACGTAGCTATAATCACATTATATTTTAGGTGAGTTTTGTATCCAAAGTCATCTTAATGATGAGAGTATTATTGCCATCAAATGGGCTGAAATGATTGTTATTTTAGTCAATTCATGGGCAAATTTGACTTGGTAATATTTTATGATTATTGCCATGACCAGCAGAGGATTGGCATAATATGAATGAACTTATCAAATAGATGAGTTCAGCCAGGAGATGCCTGAGTAGTATATAATACTGGCGCCTGGCTGATTAATAAAAACATTATTTATCTATTGATCATTAATAACTCTGGACTATATTTTGTTAATCATTGTTGTCCAACTGGCATATGTCCGCTGTTCTTATCTGCTGTCTATAGTCTACAATTTATAGTTGCGTGTGTTTATACTTCCCTGAAGAGAAGTGCACAGTTATACCTTCCAGAGAACTAATCTTAATTATAAGGAATAATTTCCTATTTTTATTATGAAGACACAAAGTCTAATATTTTCTGTTGTCAGTAGACATAAGAATGGTAAGCGTACCAGAGTTACTTGGCTATTTCAAGGATTTTTGGAGAATCTACTTGCTGATTTCAAGCAGGAGTTTCATCAATAAAGCGAGTTTATATCCTCAATTCCCTTGTCAAGATATTTATCTTGCACCATCAGCTACAAACTAAACAAACCCTTTTTAAATGATCACCTAAATCCTTAGTAGCAACCTACTAATGGTTATCCTTACTCAGATTTTGTCCAAATTGTGCTTTAAATAAGGAAAAACAGCCATCCTGACATTTGACTTTTTCAACTCTTCCTTATCCTGGTAGTAAACAATATTAATTGTGGCATGAGACATGGCATTTACCTCCATTTTTATGCAAACTTTTCTCCTTTTGGGGCTTCAAGAAGGGAGCAGTTTTAATATGCTGGATTTATCTTAATTGAGGCCATTGCTGGGGTCAACTAGAGCCAGCAGCGGCAGTATTATGCATGTGGAAAGTGCAAATAGGTCCTGCTCATGTGTATAATTATGGGCTGGAACCCAGATGGTCTCCGCAAATTTTTTACCTTTCCACAAAAGAGGCAATTAAACCTTCTTTTTTTACTTGATGGGAGGCCATACTCTCATCCACTTCCCATTTTGGTTTCCAATACTAGGTACAACTCTTAGGTCTTAGGATGGGGACCTTAAAATAAGGTCAACTTACTTATTTTGGAAATTAGGGTAGTTTTGTTAATTATATGAAAAATTCAACTAATAGTAAAAATAAATCACTTTCTGACAGGCAGTAGAGGCCCTATTCTCCTCAGCCCCAATTTATTACCTGGCTTCATTATTGGCATGTTTCTGGCATCTAGCATCATGAAGTCTCCAGCCTTTTTATCTCCGGGCCACCTATTCTCCCCAACTGCATTATCCTTATAGGTTTTTATGGCAGCATCCAAATTAGTTTTAACACCCTTGTGTACTTCCTTGATGAACTTGGTAAACCACCAAAGCATTCACCTTAGACCCATAACTGGGTTCCATGTTAAATTAGGGCTATAACCATAGTTGATGATAAAGGGAGAACAACTAATTGAAAAAATTCTGTGCATTTTATAGCTTTATAAAGTCAGGGTTGGCGTGAGCCTAATCCAAGTAATCAGCCACATTATAGCACCGCAATTATTGTTCCAAGAATATATCTACTCTTTCTTTACGCCCATCTGATTATAATTAGAAGACAGTAAATTGACAGGGGCAGATTTGAAGAGACTTAAAAAGGCTCCTCTCAGAATATGGAAGCAATTTAGGACCTTAGTAACAGATGATCCCTTTTATGGTCACCATATGCGGAGAAAATATTTAATATAAAGCTTGCTGTATGAGCAGAGTTACCATGGTTTGGCAGGGGATGAAGTAATTAAATTGGTAAAACAGTCCACATACATGAAGTTGGCATCATTTCTCCCTGAAATGGTAAGCTCAACAATAGAGTCAACTGAAAGGGAAGTTTAAGGCCCATATGCTTTATGTGCCGTTACCAAAAAATAACAATAATAGGCTGCCAAAGTTGGTTCCATCTTGTTGCATACAATGCAATCCTTGGTATACAGAGCCACCTGTACTTAAATCCTTTTCCATATATATGTGCAGCGAATAAGCTTCAATGTTTTCACCTTGACAGGGTGCCCCACTATAATACTATCATGGCGCTCCATGATGAGCTATAGTCAAAGAAATACAGTGAAAACTCCTAATTATTTTACTTAAAGTCTTTAACATGATATCACCTCATCAGATCCTTTTGGTATAAGTTACATTTGGCAAGAATCTAATTTTATTCAGTTGAAGGATGTTGGGACATGATAATCTTTTTAAACATACCATATTACTCTAAATTCACTAGGGAAGCCAGTTCAGGAGCGCAGGGGATGGTGGAAGGCTAGTTATATGTATCATACCATTAAAAATCACCAGTATGATGTTATGAAGCTCCACTTCTTTATAGTCAGGAGCTAAAGCTGGGTTACAACTTAAAGCTAAACAATTTATTTGCATTTTGTAAGCTCATAATAGAACACAAACTGTACAAAGGTCTCATGGCAGCGGGTTTGACACAGAGTTAGGACATGAGGTATGTTGTATTACACCATAGCCTAATAATAAGTTTGATCCCTAATGGCTGTAAAAGACTACGTAAATGGTGGCGAAGTTACACTAGCGTGTCCACTACATCTAGTATAATTGTGGCATATACACAAACGACATCTCTTTAAGGGACACTTTGAAGTAGAAGTACACCACTTGAGCTCAACCCCATCTGTGACCACTTGTAATATAGTAGCAGCAATAGTGAAATTTGAAGCGTCACTTGCCATTATAAACTCATTGTCTGGGTCAACGTGGTGAAGCACAGATGCTTAGAGAGAGGTGAACATCCTGAACTTAAAAGCATTTGATGCAGATGACCACTTGAGGGATAGGGAGCCACTGGCTATGTACAAAATTGCGTCAATCTATGACAGGTTTATAGATGTCATTAAGAAGGAATATGTCCCAAAGTTACTTCTCTACTTTTTGCTGAGGTTGGAGTGAGGCAATTGCATATAGCTTTCTCCAAGTATGAGGTTATTATATGTATCTTATCAAACACAAGGTTGCCCAAGAAGGTGATCCAGGACTAAAAAATTATTTTTACTTATATTTAACGTTAAGCTAAGCACTCTCATATTTATAAATCAATTCCCACAAGTGGATTTTATGGGACACTTAAATTAAGGAAAAAAGTAGTTTATCTGTCAGGCAAACAGCAAGTAAGAATTAGACTGGCCTGCTGGACAAGGTGCCAGAGCACCTGAATGGCAAACCAGAATGCCCAAGGCACTGCTGCTGGTATGACAAATATGAAACTGGAAAGGAGTTTCACCAATATCTGCTGGTGAGCCAGAATTTTGTACAGGCAAAAATACCAGACAAACACAGCCGTTAACCCTGATGGGTATGAGAGTGCCAGCGGAAAATGCAGTTTTGTTCTCAACATATAAAAACTAAATTTTTTGGGGGAAGGTTTTTAATGGAAAATTTAAGGAAGAAAGATTGACCAACAAATTTCTCAGTGCAGTGTGACTGATTAAGTAGTAGTCAATGTAGAGGAGAAACAAGCCAGGATTTGGTCCCACAAGTTTGACCTAGCTGGAGAATTGTTCAGGAATGGGGAACATTTAATTTAACTTGGAACTGACATCAAAGAATTCAGCGGCAGGCTGAGTCACTGTTGGTTCAACCTCAAACGTCTGAACTGAGGCTCAACTGCGTTTCCAATGGTTGGCATGATGGCATTTAGCTGATGAGCATCAGGAATCCCAAAGCCACCCCACATAGGGGTGGGCCCATTTGGTTGGGAACGGGTTCAGGACGTCCAACCTGCCCATGCTCAGTCACTGGGCCGTTCATTCAGTCAGTTCATTGCATCAGGTGCAATGCCCAATTTGCCAGTGGGGAGCTTTGAACCCTCATCAATGGTGTCTGATGCTGTTACCTGCCCGTTGGGGATGATCCCTGACAATTTTGGGAGGGGGGTGACTTTTTTGATCTTCGTGTTAACTAAATCACAACTGTCAGGCATTCTGGCTGATAGATCAGTCTTCATACCTTTTTGACCATTTGAAATCCGAGCATCAGGCTGATTGCTGCTTAAATTAGTTCTGATCAATTTCATTTCAGTGATCTCAGCGCAGATTTCACTGATTTCCCATAGCAGTTCTGCTGAGGTGAGTGTGGGTACTAGAAGTGGGATCCAAATTAGGAGAGCTGTTACCCAGTGCTTGTCTACCACGTGAGTGAGATCACCCTGAGTAATGAGGGGTAAGCCATCCTCTTTGGTGCCTTCTTGCTCATGAATGGGAAAATGGCCTGATCAACGCCCAGAGGACGTTCCCTGGGACTTACATTACCCTTTCATTTTTCCAAGGGAAGAACTCCACCGCTGGGAAACTGTACAAGAGCCACATTCTTGTGCGCCTTGGGTAACTTGATTGCCATTATCATCACAGGTTTTTGGGAAGGGTGGGGAGCATTGGGGTGGGTTTCATGAAATGCTTTGATAGTTCTATACAGTTTGCACAATCACGTGCCTTGACCCAACTGTTCTCATAAGCTGGATAACCTTTCCAAGCCATGAGATATTGAATGGACCGGAGGGGCTTGCAGGATGCCAGTATGTTCTCCACCTCAGCTTCTTCCACATCCTCAATGATGATTGGTTCAGGTTCCGCAGGGACCATATTCTTGAAAGGTGACAGCTGGAAAACGTGGAAGACAGGATGCTTTTTCCAGTGATCCAGAAGCTTCAACTGGAACGCACTATTGCCTAAGACCTCTTCACCAAATGGGGGCTGGAACGCTTACTTGTGAATTTATGAGAAGGCGCATGAATATGTAAATGGCGGTTATCAAGCATTACATAGGAGCCCATTGTTATATCGTGACCTGTAAGCCACTTAAGATCCATGAGCCTCTTGTAGTCATCAATAACTTTGGTGAGGTGATCCCGCACTAACAATTGAGTTGACCTAATATGTTCAGCGTGATCTGCGGCAGCTTGGACCTCAGGCCGCAAGCAAGATCTAACCAAAAATTAAGGATTGTAACCCAACGTTGCTTTGTAGGGTGAAAATCCCATACACACGTGCATTCCATTGTTATAAGTGAATTGATCGAGGGGAAGGTCATTGGCTCAGGTGTCCTGTGCAGCCGCAGCATAGCAATGCAGGTACTGTTCAAGGACTTGGTTGACTCGCTTAGTCTGTTCATTGGACTAGGGATGGTACACTGTAGAACAGCAGGGGGATATTTTTAGGATAGATAGGAGTTCACTCCAAAACCGCGCTGTGAACTGTGAACCACAGTCACTAATAATCTCCTGTGGGAGACCAAACATCAAGAACACGTGATGCACAAAAAGGCGTGCAGTCTCCTCTGACATAATCATGGAATGGCAAGGAATAAAAAGAAAAAATTTTGTGAAACTATCCACCACCACCATCACCGCTGTGAACCCATTAGAGCAGTGAAGTTCAACGATAAAGTCCACGGACACCAACATCCATGGACCCTCCGCCTGTTGTAAGGGGTGTATAAAACCATTTCTACTGGAGTGGTCAGACTTAGCCTGAACACAAGTAATGCAGTCGGCGATCCAGGCCAGAACTGCTTTTGTCAAACCATCCTAATTGTAGGTCCGTTTGATCAAATTGATGCATTTCTTAGTACCAGGATGACTGACCATGGGGGGATTGTGATGTGCGCGGAGTACCTCAGTTTGGAAGGAGGGAACCCAAACGCGGGACCAAAAATAAATAAGACCCTCCTTCAATGAGTATATGGAGTGTTTATGCTTCTGGTGAGATAACTGCTCGACCAGCTCCACGCCCTCAGGGCAGGCCATTTGACTGGGTAAGACCTGAGAAACTAACGGAGCATTGGGGGCCAGAGCGATGGAAGAAATGACAGGGGGGACAATCAACAGGATTTGGGTGGTAGGAATCACAGTAACAAGATTCACTTCCTCCAGATCCGCAGAACAGTGGGCGGGGCTGTGGCTGAGAAAATTGGGGAGTACATTAAGCGCACCTTTTATGAATTCATATTTTGAAGTTAAAACTGCACAGGTCCCAATAGTTTGGGCTTGCCAATGTGCCAATTTTTGAGGTTTATGAAAGTACAAAAGGGCCTGGGGATCCATGCAGACCGTTGATTCATGTTAAGCACCCTTTAAAAGGTACCTCCAATGAGTTAAGGCCCATGCAACGGCTGCCAACTCCTTGTCATAAATAGCCCAAGACTGCTCCATAGAGGTGAACTTTTGGGAAAAGTAGGCGACCAGGTGTTCCAAGCCATCATGCTCCTGGAGCAACACTGCCCCCACAGCTACCGATGAAGCGTCACATGCAATGATATATGGCTTGGTGGGATTGGCGTGTTTCAAAATGGGAGGGGATACAAACACCTTTTAATTGATTTGAACGACTGTTGGCATTTGGCCATCCAGTGAAATGGTGCATTTTTCCCTGTAAGGGGGTGGAGTGGGGCAGCAAGCTGTAAAAGTGCTGAGGAGAACTTTTTTAAGAAATTGATGGTTCCCAAGAAACTCCGTAGCTGTTTCTGGGTATTCAGGGTTGGCCATTCCCAGATAGCATCCAACTTATTGGGAGAGATTGCGTAACCATATTTAAGGATGAGGTTCCTGAGAAAGGTAACCTCATACTTATTGAACTCACACTTGGAAGGCTTGACGAACAAGCCTGCCTTATGTAAGGTGGCCACAACTTCTTCAGGTCAGTAGCGTAGTGTTAGGGAGACAGGGAGTAAATCAGAATGTTGTCAATATATGCAACTGCGCAGGTAAACTGGAGGTCACGCAGTACATTTTTGATCATGCATTGAAACGTAGTGGGAGCGTTCTTCAGCCCAAAGGGCATCACACGGAATTGGAAAATGTCCCGCTTCATCCAGATTGCTGTTAACCATTCTAGCCCTTTAACTAACTAAATTTGGTTGAATGCATTGATGAGATCCAGCTTAGAAAACACCCGAGATCTGGCGATTGCTTGGCTTATAGTCTGTTCTAAAGGCAGGGGTAGGGATCAGAAACTGTGATTTTATTTAAGTGTCCATAGCCCACACAGGGACAGAGAGAACCATTGGCTTTTTTGAGAAGATAATAGGAGATGCGACGGGCGAGGTCTTCTTGAACAACAACCCTTTTTTCAACATATCACCCAACCAGGTGTTGAGCGCAGCCTCCTACTCTGCTGTGTGGGGATACAACGGGCAGTTGATATTCACCAACTCCACCATCATACGTAAACCACAGTCAAATCTAGTGTGGGGAGGCAGATTATATTCCTTTTCAGAATCAAAGATGCTTTGAAAAGCATTAAACTTTCTAGAAATCAGATAGTATGCCTGTAGGGGAGATGAGGGACATAATAGAACTGCGGCCTTGAGCTTTCTTAAGAGTGTCAATTAGGGGGAATTCACCCTCCAGTTGATCATTAGCGAACAACAGCATGTTAGACTCCAAGTGGATCTTGACATGTTGCCAGCGCCATTATCCCACTCCTAAGATCACGGAAACACCAAGTTTGAAATAGCGGAAAAATGATTGCAGAAGCTGAATTGGTGTATTGAAAATGTGGGTGGTCAGAGAACTAGGTATGAGGTTTGGGAGGCTGACGACGCAACCATCACCAAAGGACCTGCATCCAGGGAAAGTTCCAATTGCTGGGCCAGTTCTACACTCATAAAATTGCCCGCAGCTCCAGTGTCCACCAGGGCCTCAAAGGAGACGTGATGGGACCTAACACTAACCTTCATGGGTACTAAGAAGTAAGCAGAGTTCTCTTTATTGGTAGTTGTGGATGAATCCAGTGATACTGAGTTGATGGTAGTAGGGTCAGGGGAAACCACTAGGCTTTTGTGGGGGGGGTAAACTTGTTGCAAGTCAGGATGTCCAATTCTGCTGACATGGGTAGAATAGCTGCGGCAAATATGGGATATGGGTTTGAAGTTTTGAGTGGGGCTGGACTATTGTGGGCAGAGAAAAATTTCTTCACAACCTGGTCCAGTTGAAAATGAGGGACCATTGCTGCACCAATATACACTAGAAAGGCAGAAATGGCAAAGAATAATAGTTGGTCGATCATTCCAGGTGAACAGCAAGTAAGAATTAGACTGACCTACCAGCCAAGGTGCCAGAGCACCCAAACAACAAACCAGAATGCCTAAGGCACTGCTACTGGTATGACAAATATGAAGCTGGAAAGGAGTTTCAATAATATCTGCTGGTGAGCCAAAATTTTGTACAGGCACAAAATAAAATACCAGATGAACATGGCCGTTAACCCTAAGGGGTATGCGAGTGCCAGCGGAAAAGGCGGTTTAATTCTCAACATATAAAACTAAATTTTTGGGGATGGTTTTTAATAGAAAATTTAAGGAAGAAAAATTGACCAGCAATTTTCTCAGTGCAATGCAATTGATTAAGTAGTAGTCAATCTAAAGGGGAAACAAGCTGGAATCAGGTCCCGCAAGTTTGACCTAACCAGCGAATTGTTTGGGAATGGGGAACGTATAATTTAACTTGGAACTGACATTAAAGAATTCAGCGGCAGGCTGAGTCACTGTTGGTTCAACCTCAAACGTCCAAACAGAGGCTCGACTGCATTTCTGACAGTTGGTGTGATGGCGTTTAGCCCAATGAGCAGCAGGAATCTCCCAAGGCCACCCCACATAGGGGTGGGTCCATTTGGTTGGGAATGGGTTTGGGATGTTCAACCTGCATGTGCTCGTCACTGGGCCTTTCATTTGGTCAGTAGCATTGCATCAGGCACAACACCCAATTTGCTGGCGGGGAGTTTCAAACCCTCATTGATGGTGTCTGATGCTGTTACCTTCCCATTGGGGATTACCAATGCTTTTGGGAGGGGGGTGACTTTTTTGATCATCATGTTAACTGAATTGCAACTGTCGGGCATTCCAGCTGATAGATCAGTCTTCATACCTTTTTGACCATTTGATATCTGAGCATCAAGCTGATTGCTGCTCAAATTAGTTCTGATCAATTTCATTTCAGCGATCTCAGAGCAGATTTCACTGATTCCCTGTAGCAGTTCTGCTGAGATGAGTGTGGGTACTGGAAGCAGGATCCAAAGTGGGAGAGCTGTCACTCAGCGCTCATCTACCATGTGAGTGAGATTGCTTCGAGTAATGAGGAGTACAGCCATCCTCTTTGGTGCCTTCTTACTTGGGAATGGGAAAATGGCCCAATTAATGCCCAGAGGACATTCCCAGGACTTACAATATCATCCTTATAGGACACATCACGCACCTTACAGAATTCCTAACGCCACATTAATAAAAAATTATTGATTGAAGGTGCATTCTTAAGACAAAAAATATGGCTCAGAATTAAAAAAGTACCTCTATTGCTTAAAAAGTAGTAAGTATTTCTTTTCCCATTTTAAGGGTATCTGGATAGATGCATTTATAAGTCAAGCTTGATGGCTATTTTGGAAATATCCACGTATCTGTCTATTTAAGCTTCATAGATTTGGGATGCCTATTGGCTTAGTTGCATAATTCAGGATACCATAAACTACACAAGGTCTTAGGGTACTTCTGCTTTCTCTACAAACAAGAGCAGTGAGCACACAGGAGAGGTACATTGTACGGCAAATCTTTTGCCTAATGGTTTCATGACAAAAACAATCCTGCACTGACTCTTTTCTCAAAATTATGATGTAAATGGTAGAGAAAATGTGAACCAGGTCTACAGTAAGCTTAGAATTGCAATCTCATAGATGAATTGTAGAGCACAAGTAGTAGTCACATCAAAAGAGGACTCTAACTTATAATCAGGAATCAAAATTAGCATATGAAATGGGATTTAACAGCAGTGTGAGGAAGATTATTGAAAATTTAAAAAAGTATTCAAGGTGGGTCAACCTTGGGACAAATATACCACACTGAGAATTTCTCTAGCCAGTAAAAGTTTTAAAATGTATTGAACAAAACCTGCATTAGGGTGGCAGCAGGAATTACCCTGCCAGTCTAACCACCCCCTGTTCTGCAGATTAAGTAATTAAAAACTTTTGTAATTTTTTTGGTGGACATGAGAATTACTATCTATTATCACTTTTTAAATCTAGATGTTGTATGGTTGACTAGACCTAAATCCTCAGGTAATTTGATAGTGGAAGTAATAATATTAGCTTATGCAAATTTATTATATATTATATCAAAAATGTCATAGATTAAAGACAAAAAGTATTTTAAGTACTTTAAAACTTGGTATTTGCGGCTAATAAGTTCCGCCATTAATATTCAACTTGATAGTATGGGCTTGGGGGCTTTGTGGCTAATTCGAACTCAATAATAGTTGACTTAATGACCCAGGATTATGGGCTTTATTGGCCTATGTCAAAATTTGTTTTTGATGTCAATTGTTTTTTATTAAATTAATTGATAATTAGTGGTAATAACTGCATTGGTATGTGCTACAGTTGAACAAAGAGAGAGACATTTAGCTATTTTCATATGCGTAAGAAGACATTTTGTCTTAACAATTGTCATTAAGACACCTTCACCAAGGCTTATCTGGGTTACAGTGCGACGCTTAATAGTTTGTATACCCTTTTAAAGTCCTTCATTGTGATTACCTGGTTAAATGGCAATGTTAGGCAAAGTGTCATTGTTAAAGTTGTAGGAAACTTTAAACCCTATAAATTCTCTTTAGATTTAGACAAAATTTAAAAGAATCTTTTTAATTCAATAAATAATTTGATATCTTATTATATAAACTTGTTATATTTGATACTTTTAAGTTGTATTAGATCAAGAAATTACTTATGATCACAAAGTCCAGACAGAGAGCCATCGTACAAGTAAATGACAGGAGAATTTAACCTTAAAATGCTATCAATAAGTAGTTTATATCTTATTTTTATCACCGTTTAGTATATTGTCTTCATACATTAGGCGTTTATAACTTGAATTATCTCAGAAGAAGAACCAGACCATCTGAAGTAGGCCAAAGCTTCAACAAGTTGGGCTTATGGCTGGGAACACAGATGGTTAACACACAAACAGGGGAACAACCTCAACCAATTATTTAGAGCTGTCAGGATTTTCCCTGGATTAGGTGAAAGCCTTGTCCAGGGGTAAAATCAATATAATCATATGAAGGGCATAATTTGCAGATGGCCCAATAATTTCAAAAATGGAGCTCAATTCAACTGGAATACTGAATTCAGAGCTTTTCCAGAATTAGGCGAATTTGGAAAATATTTACATTTCCAATATTTTATCTAATCTCTATCCACACTTTTATTTATTTCCACCTATCCTAGTATCAGAACTTTCCTACAGGTCCCAATTCTAACAGGGTACGTGCCAATCATTCCTTATATCCCTTATCTTATCTTTTCTCTTCTTAGAATTATTTAAGGTGCTGATTATTTGATTAATAAAATAACTTTTACGCCTTACCTCTTTTGGTTCTTTAGTAGAAGTTCGTTTTCTCTCTTAAGGACCGCTGAACCAGTGTGGTTAAGTCCCTAACTATTACTTTTTTGGACTTCTGAACCTGCCTAGGTTAAGTCCCTAATTATTATTTATTAGGACCTCTGAACCTGTTGTTAAGGTTAAGTCCTACTCTCGCCTGTCCACCTCAGAAAGCTTCGAAGGACCTGCTTTCAGACCTCCCTCAGTCCCAACAAGAGCCATTACCTAACCCAATGGGAATAATGAGTTGACTGTGTCCCAATACAACTGGAATGATGTACCCATAGTTGCCTACCCAACAAACCCATTTCACATGTTGAGCTGGAAAAACTTAAGCATCAGTTGTTAAAAAAGTATCAAATTGAAAAAGGGCCCAGGTCAACAGAAGTAATCCCTTTTATCAACAATGACAATAAGATGTGTTGTAAACGAGTTATTTAGCTCAACACTTATTGAGTGCAGCTTAAATCTGAAACAATTTAATTGGGTAGAGAACAACACCCAATAATTATCAAATTTGACCACTCTACCTCCAGAAATTTCAGATGACCATTGCCCGTTATCATGCAGCCATCACTGAGCTGGTAATCTTTTCACGCAACTCCAGCCAGGCGGGCCAAATACTGAACAAGCAATTGGAAGCTAAGATCACCAAGGTCAATTATAGCCTGGAGGCAAATCATAATCAGGCCACTTGGACTAATGATTGGGTAGTAGAACTAGTGCAAGAACTAGATGACATATGGCATCATATCTTTGACAACTTTTTTTTAGGAAAGAGAAGTTACTGATGCTTGGGTTAAAGATATCACTCAGACTTCCATTAATGTTTTGAAGTTCTTGAGGCTCAACCACAAAGGACAAGAGGTGCACCAAATCATAATGATTAATTTTGTGACCGTATTGATGACTGAATGCCCAAATTCACAGAGGAAGGATGATCACACTAAAAATCAACTACTGGCGCACAAATTTCAAGGGCCAACAGGCGGAGAATAGAAAAATTAAGGACTACGTTGATTTGTTTAATTGACAGATCAATAATCTCAATGAGGATGCTACTTCTAGCAATGAGTAGAACAATAATTCCATGGAGAAGTAAACCATTGCAAGAAACCAATCAAGGAAAAGAAACAAGTGATTTCCGTCCTGAAACTCCAAACTGCTAGCCTGAATGATGAAATTGCAAAACTAAAGCTGAAAAATTGAAACTGTATTAATAGGGAAAATGAAATTAATGATCAAATCTGAGCGTTGGAAGATGGGCATTGTCAGTGTGCCACGAACCACTCAACTGAAAACTCTTTCAAAATTATGAGGACAAAGCTTCAGAAGTAGCTACTGAAACTGATGCTGGACCACGTCAACAAATGACTAGCAATATGTTTGTCTTGGCCATCCCAAGCTCCTCCAACCGTAGTGCAGCGCCTCTAAGCCCTGATACACCTAATTCAAGCCATCAAAAAAGTAGTCACGATCTTTACAAGTTGGAGAGAAAAATTACAAGATGTCAAACCTGCCTACCTTAGGTTAGAACGAAAGTGTAGTCACTTTTGTCAAGCGCTTTAAATGGCCATTCGTGAGGCCAATGACTGAAACAAAGATACCACTATTATCAACTGCTTAGATAAGTAAAATGCCGAGCTAATTATTCCTCACGTGTACAAAAACCCAACCTACACAAAAATCAAAGAGGCTGTACTTCATAAATTTGGAGATCCAGAACAAATTTCAACTAGAAAATCCAAGTTCATAAGCATTTTCTTTAAAAGATAAAACATTTGATGAATTTGAGGATCAATTCTAATGTAAAGCCCAAGTTCTCCTATGTGCAAAGGCTATGATTGATTTTAGTGCCAAGGTTGCATTACAAAATGCAGTACAAAATTATCAAAATTTGATGTAAACCTTATTGCATGAATTCATGCAAAACCTTGTGATGGCCGAATTGGTTAATTTTCTGCACAGCTACTCACAAAATTATGGCCCTCCCAATATTGGATACAGATCAGGACCTGCTGCATCTGCATGAAAACCCTTTGAATATAATAAGGAGATCAGCAGTGATCCACCATTTAAAACTGAGCCAACTGAAAATGCAAAGGCCCTACACCCATTAAACAAGATAATTTGATACAACCCCAATCTAAAGGACACTATATTTACAGATGCCGTCAGCACAATTTCAATGTAGTCCTTTCAAATAGTGCACAGAAGGAAGGAAGAGAATAAAAACAATAGTGGCGGGAAGCTCTATTTTGTCAGAAACGCTAGTACCACCTGATCAACAAGAATATTCCAGCCATGGGGCTCCTGATTACCAATATGACGAATCTTATTATAGTACTTAATGAAGACTCTACAAAAGTGCATGTGATAACCCACTCTTAGAGTAAGGTTGTCATACATGAAGCCTCTGAAGTAGTCGTTATTTGTATGTGCAACAAATAGTGAGAATATCCTCTCCAAAGGGATGAGCAGTACAGCAGATACCACAAACTTGAAGAGGGTAAATATAGCTATGTAAATTGACAATTTATTAATAAATGTCCTAGCATTGGAAATACTCTAAAGCACACTCTTAACTTTTTCTATTCTTTCTATATCCAATAGTAAATTCCATTGATTCTATATAAAAAGAGAGAAGAAAAAGAAAGTAAAAAATAAAAAATAAAATAACAATGAAAATAACAAAACATATAAAATGAAAAACATGATAAAATATAATAAACATAAATTTAATACAGAATTTTGAAGACTCGTCACCACTGGGGCTGGATGACCTTTTTTTGAGAGGGGGAGGAGAGTGAGATCAAATGGGGGTAACCTGTAGAAGGAAGCCATAGCGGCCCACCAAAACACGGATGGACTATGTGACTTCTTATTGTGGCCATCCTGAGAAGCTTTATTGACGATCTCCATGAAAAATGATTAATTAAAAATATGAGGACAAGTTGCCTGAAGTAAAGAAGGCAATAAAAACATTGAAAAACACCAGATAAGATGGAGTATTTTAAAAACTCAAGCCTGAGGGGAAGCAAAGAATTTTTCTGAACCTTTTAAATGCATGGATATCATTGCTCAGGCCCAGAAGGTCATCAGCCAAAGCTTATTGCTGGAATCATAGTGAGTCTGGAAGCTGAATTTTGATAACAGTTGAAGCGTAGCTGGTTGAACCATCTTGAGAAAAATAAGGCAAAATTCCTGAATTAACCATAGTACATCGCATAGAAGTGTTGAGTATTAAGAAGAGACGTTTGTCAGGGGACAAGAGGCTATTAATGTAGCACTTGTATTTTGAAATTCGTGATAAAATTGGACTTTGTGACCAAAAAAGGATATCCTCCGCTTTTATCCAGTCAAGACAAGGAAAGTGTTATGTAAAGGACTGGACCTACATTGTTGGGTAATTTGATAGATAATAATAATATTAGCTTATGTTTATTATGTATCATATCAAACATATTAGTGATTAAGGACTGAAAGTATCCTAAGTACATTTGTAATTTAGTATTTGTAGCCTAGCAGTTCCACTTATTAAATTTAACTTGATAACATGGTCTGAGGGCTTTGTAATTTAGTCAGACCTTATACTAGTTGACTTAATAACCCGAAATTGTGGGCTTTGTTAGTCTATTTCAAAATTAGTTTCTTAATGTCTATTGAGTACAATAAAATTAAAGCTAAATAGTGATATGAAATGCATTAGTATGTGCTATCATTGAACAAAGGGAGCGGCGGTTTAGCTATTTTCAAATGCTCTAGAAAAAATGCTGTCTTAATAATTGTCAGTAAGACACTGTCCACAAGGCTGAACTGGGTTACAGAGAGTCGCTTCAAAGTTTGTAGACTCTTTTGAAGCTCATCATTGTGATCCACTGATTAAGTGGTGATTTGATGTGAGGTGTCATGGTGTTGGGGATTCAACTGCAATGACCAAAAATAATCAAAGTCAAGATTTGGTGTCTCAGTCTAATGAGATCATAAAACCCCCATCAGAGATATCTGATTCTTAGATAGACTGATGATTGACCCTTCAGATTTATTGACCTCTTCTGAAGGATGAGGCTAAGCAATCTGAAGGGGCTAAACATCCCACAAGAAGGTTAACCCCATCTAATAAGAACCTTATCAGATCTGACCATCAAAAGTATATTAATAATAATCAGCAATATCAGTTATCTATTTGAAAGATCTTACCTCAGTTGAAGCAAAAAATCCTCACAAATAACTACCAAATCTACCCCTATCATTATTAACCTTTCTAACTAATAAAGTACTATCTACTTTTGTCTTGCGCAGCTCAATTTTGGTCTACTCATAACAGAGTTCTGTATTTCCAATTGGACTCTATTATTGCAAAGGAAATAATAACTTCATTGCGCTTGTTTCTATCTTTGATAAAGCCACAAAACTATTAATTTTGTAGCCTTTGTAGCGCCTGAATACAGCACTTTCTGTCGAAATTCCAATACTTGCAATTAAGAGAATTTAGAATAGGTTTAACACTCGAAGTCACTTTTGAGTGATTTTAAATTTAAAGTTTTAACTATCCACAGCCGTCTGCCCAAACCTATTCTTTGATATCCTTGGCTCCGCCGCCTGCCACCCCAGTGTGGGGCAGCAGTGCACCCCCACCTAGCGTTTTCTGCCCCACGGGCAAGCGCGTTTGGATGGGCTCAAACAGCCCGCCCACTGCTTCCAACCGTTTTGTCCCCCCACGGGACTTAGCGCTCCACTTGGCGCGCGTCCACCCTTCTCGCCCCCATCTTCTCGCCCTCCCTCGCTCTGCCATTCGCTATTGCCTCAGAGTGGACTATGGGCGTTTGTTCCCATATGCCAATAAGGCAATTATTGAGCTAGCCACTGTGGCCTTTGCGCCAGCTGGATTTATAGAGAACCGCCCTTTTAAGGGCTACTTTGACGTTGGGTTCCAATATGAGGAGGATGCTGAAGCGGCAGCACAAACTCCTCTAATTTATAAAAAAAACCCCATTCCCACAACCCATACTCGCCTCCCTTCAGACACCACGCTGGTGGTATCCTTTGCAAATCTCCCATCCCACCTTCCACCCCAGGTTTTTTATGACCAGTTGGTCGCGGGGCTCATGGCTTATGGCACTCAGCCCAACCTCATCTTTGCCATTCCATCTGGTGCAGAGCGCCTTGCTGCTCCTCGTGCAACAGCCATCATCATACCACACCACCCTACCATAGCCCAACAAATCCCACCCCGTGCTAGTGTGACTGCAGCACCTGATCATTTCTTTTGGCTCAGGTCAATAATGGTAGGCAGATTTGTTCCCTCTGCTTTGGCCTCGACCATGCAAGAAGAGCATGCCCTCAGGCCAAGTCCGCTGCTGCGGCTTCTGAGCCTCCTTCTGGAGGTTCAGTATGGGGCGCTTTGCTGCCCCCTCCCACCCTCCAATCTCATTCAGTGGGCCCACATGGAAAATCAGCCCCCCAAAACCTCCAGCATCACTCGCCCACCTAAATCTACCCCAGCCAATCAGAGCAATGCTTGGACCACCATTGGCACCCAAGCAGCTGCCCATTTGCCCAATCCCACCCACCCAAATTCGAACGCCACTGTTCCAGTGAAACAAAATCCATGGGATCTATTGGCTGAAACTGACAAGTCAGGTAATGTCCTCATTAGTAAGCATACAGGTCAACCTCTCTGCCAAGGCAATTATGGTCAGGCAGAATTTTTCCTTCCTGACTTTGATGAAACCCCTACTCCTCACCATTTCGCTCCTCTGCCCAATACAGCCCCCTTCCAAAGTGATCACCAGCTCGCCTTAGCTGCGGTGGCCTCTCCTCATTGCCCAAAACTACGCACCGCGGTGGCCCAGTCAGTGGCTCAGCTCCAGCATGGCCTGCCCACCCTCTTCTTCCCCCCCGACTTTCCTGAATCTCCCTGCAGTGACATCTCAAAACTATTTGATGATGCTGAAGTTTCTGTTATGAATGTCGCAATGATTGCTTCATTCAACCCCTCAGCCAAAGTCACCCGCCACAGTATCTCCCTTTTCACCCAACTTCATGAAGCCCGCAAAGAAGCTGAAGTTCTCCTCGCAGCTTTTGTTGAAACACTTTCCCGTCATTATCTTGATGTGGAAGAGGAAAACTCCTACTACGCTGACCTCAACCCCCACTATGCGGATGCCCCAACGCCCTGGCTCTCTGCTCTGATCCAGTACTGTAACCACCATCCTTTAATCGAGGTGGGTCTTTCTGAAAACCAACCCCCCCACCCCTCCTCACCCTCTGCCATGGTGGGTTAGCAATTTCTGCTTCCCACCTGGTTAGTAGTTTTGTTTTGTTGTTTTGAGTGTTGTGTTCAGTACTGTCCATCCCCTGGTCAGCGTACCTCGAATAAATTGAATCCAATACTTGCAATTTCCAGGTCTGCTTCTGAGGCTATCTAGTGAAAACATACTTTCACGACAATAAATACATCTATAGAAGAAAGCCCTCTTCTGAGGAACCAATGAGTAACAATGGGTAACCTCCAACAGGCAGGAGATGCCTTCCGCTATTATCTTTAATCTTTAATTTTGAGCTTCTATGGACTTGGTCATTGAAGGCCCTGACCAAGATAATTATCAATTTCAATCTGCAGATGTAGAAGAAATAGTCAAGGGTTTAATAAGGGGGCTGTTCAACCCCGATGCCCTTCCTAAATGAGACTGAGCATCTAAGGTGGCAACTAATATTATGGAATTATACAACAGAGCCGTTTTACAACATACCAAAGTCAGTTTGACTAGAAAAGAGTAGTACCTCCGGCAGTATTTACATCCCGCCATTCATCACATACTCCAGATTTTGGGGTTGCATCATCTTGATATCCAACGCCAGTTGACCCTGGCGCAACAATTTCATTCTCAGCTATTCTTTTTCTATGAGATGGCTATTTACTTTGGTCAGGATATCAGGAAGCCATACTCAAAAATAGAAAAAAAATCAATGATCTACATAACCATCTTGTGAGAATTGACAATGGAGTTGTGGGCTACATCAGCCAAGAAGTAACTCAACAGGTCAGTGATGTTAATAATTCTATTCAACACAGAATCATGACCCTTGAAGATGAGATTACTAAACAATTGGGACAATTGTGGGCCCAACATGAGGAACGCTTTGTTGAACTTGATGGGCTACTTCAACAAGTTGTCCAAATTGTGGATAATATTGAGAAGGTGGAACTGGTACTGTTAGTCCTCCTGGATCTCTGGGACCACCTAATTCTCTTTTGGTGACCCTAAGACCCTGGTGAATGAGGCACTCAAGGCCATGTGGGTCAACAAGGGACACCTGGGCCTGCAGGTCGCAACAGTTTGCAAGGACCCCCTAGACCTCTTGGTCCCCCAGATCAAAGCTTTCAGTTCACAATTATGAACCTTTGAGTCTACTAGTATCAAGAGTTCAGGCGTTAGAAACCCAAATCTGAGCCATAGCTCAAGGATGTTTCTTATATAAAGAAGGCCTTCTAACTGTCCCAGATTATATTCTAACCAACTTATTGGATGACGTTGATAATGCTTATCATCTATGCAATGCCAACCAAACTATATAAGAAACTCAGTTTGCATCATTAACAGCTTAAATCGATTGTTCAACTGCTAAATATAGAGTAATTAAGAAGTAGCAAGAAGAGATGCTTGCTGCGATTTCTAACTTAAATCAATCGCCTGCAAATGGCCATCTTACACAATGGGTTCAGAATTTACAGGATGACCTCAAACATTTAAGACAACAGGTTGACAGAATTCCCACTCAAGCCCATATACCTGAGTCCAAACCCTCCAAAGCTGATTCAGTCATGGTATTGGGCATCCATGCCTTGAGCAATGAACCCGCCACTTTCAAACCTACCTTTAAGGATAAGTTTGATCCAGGTGAAGGTAGATTTACTCTTTTCTATTTGTCTATGAGAGATCAATGGATGGGGCAACAGATCAACAGAAACTTCAGCATATTACTTCTAGTTTAAGCCAGTTTGCTCAAGAAATTATAGTTCCCCACCTTAAGGTTTGCAATATGTGGGCTCAGGTAAACACCGCCCTTATTAAGGAATCAGGGAGTGATCAAATCATATCAAATTAAAAGTAAGCCTTTATGAGCATCCAAATCAAGTTAGGAGAGTGAATCTAAGATTTCGCTAAGAGATTTTATCATGAGGCCCAGATTCTCTTTTTTAGTACTAGATGATCCTAATAATTTTTTTTAGTACTATATGGTCCATGAGGCCCAGATTCTCACTACTTGTGATTGTATTACCATAGATGATGCCATTTCAGCTGTGAAGGTGCGTTTGCTTCTCATACCCACTTGTTACTACATTTAAAATCTCTTAAAAGAAATTTAAGATCTATTCTCGACATCAAAGAGGCGTTGATGGAGATTCCTGATGGTGTGGTGCACCTGACCTCCACTAGTAACCCTCATTTCTATATCATGTGATGCCGCGTAGACCCAAAGCTAAACTGAGGAAGGAGCCATGCAGCTATTACAGTATAGTGGGTCATATGGAAACTCAATGTTGGAAGAAACAAGCGGAAGAGTCAAAAAAGAGAAGTCAACATAGGGCTTGAGGCTCCCTGTGCTGACCTACCTCATGTGCCTCAATTGTAATCTTTTAAAACTCCTAAAGACTTTTATGTGGTATCTTATCCTGGAAAACTTGATATCCCTGATGATTTATTTAACAAAGATACTATTTCTTCTTACATTTCCATTTCATCTCCTAATTCAATTTGATCATTTAGTCCCTCGTTATTTTCAATCATGCACTTTGGCACTGATGTGACCCAGGTAGAAGCCATAGTACACAAAGTGAAAGTTTTATCTATCATCAATATGGGATAGCCCAAAATGTGAGCTCATACAGGCTTATGAAAAAAATTAAGATGAAGCCAGATTTAAATTTTTCAAAAGACTCCAGAACTGCTGTTCTTTCATACACTAAATCCATAGGAGCTTATTCTTCCCTTCCAATGCGTTTTGGAAAGCTGGTTTTTTAGGCCTCTGCAGCAGCGTTGGACAACAACTGCTATGACTTGATTTGGGAACCAAATTTCTCATTGATTTTGAAGTGATAATTAGTCTTAAGGACAATTGTATTTCTTTAATTGGATACTGAGTACCTTTAATTTTAAAGATGTCCCCAATTGCAAAGGCAAACTCAAACGACGCATTTGCTTAATGGAATATCCTACTTGTATCTCTCATTCTGAATACTGAATTTTGGGACCTAGGACTATTCTTCCACCTCCATCAGCTTGTGCCTTTAAAGGAATGTCTTTATACTCTAACAATTCGATTAATATTTCTCCAAAATCTCAAATTATAATTGATACTGGAGTACAAGTATTTGTGCTAGCTGATCATGTATTAGAGATCTCCGCTAACAATAATCCATCTCATTTGGAGGCCTTAACCTGCCCCAGTATTCTTAGTCCCGCTTTTAATGGGACTGTTCTAGTCTTACTAGCTAATATCACCTCTTGACCTAATCGATTAAATCAAAGTAACCCTTTAGCTTATGTATGGCCTACTCCTTTGAACAAAATTTTATCCATCTCGGGATGTGGGGATTTACGTGATTTTTGGGTTGGAAGAACCCCCTATTATTGCTATAATTGACGTTGAATTTGGAGATTCACTTACTTCAGAACAACAGCATAAAGCCGAGGCTCTATTTGAAGAGTATGTGGATATATTTGCCAAGGGTCCCAGAGATTTTGGGCTAATGAAAGATGTGTAGCATCAGGTGAAAACTGGGGATATTCCCCCTATTTGAGCCCAGCCTTATCACAAATCTGAAGTCAAGGAGGCTCAGGTCTCAGTGGAATTCAGAAAACTCCTCAATGTGGGGCTACTAACGCCTTATCAAAGTCCATGGGATTCCCCTCTTCTCATCTGGAAAACAGATGGAGGTCATAGAGTGGTTATGGACTATCATCAGCTTATTGCTGTTACCCAAAAGGATTCTTATCCTCTACCTCGCTTTGATGATTCATTGAGACTATTGTCTGGATCACAGTTCTTCTCAGCCATGGACGTGGCTAGTGGCTACTGACAAATTGAACTGGCTCCAGAAGACCGTCAAAAGTGCGCCTTAATTTTTAGTGAGGGGTTACTTGAACCTATTCATATGCTACAGGGGCTTTGTAATGCCCTTGCTACTTTTCAAAGAGCCATGGATGGCTTATTTGGTAATTTGAAACTTTCCTGCGTTTTGGTTTATTTAGAAAATGTTACTGTTTTCTCTTGCACTTCTAATGAGCATTTGGATCATTTAAAGGAAGTATTTGGCCAAATGTGCTGCACTTCGCTTAAGCTAAAACCATCTAAATGTGTTTTTTTAATACTGAGATGGGTTAAAGGCCATAAAGTTAATCGTGATGGGATTTTACCCTTACCTAATAAAATACAAGCTATTTCAGACATGTCTGTTCCTAAAAGCTTGTGCAATATTCAAGTGTTTTTAGGGATGATTGGTTATTAACAATAAATAATCCCCAATTTTGCTGAGATTGCGGAGCCTTTAGTTTATTTATTGCACAAGGAAGTTCCTTTCTTATGGGAAGATCAAAGCAGCAAGCTTTTGACCTTTTACGCCAAGCTTTAGTTAGTGCCCCAACTTTAGCCCATCCTAATTTTACAAAATCCTTTATCTTATTTACCAATGCCAGTGATGTAGCTATTGGGGCTATTCTGGCTCAGCATGATTCCAACCTGGTTGATCATCCCATCGCTTATTATAGTAAAGCCCTTTCCAAGGCAGAATGCAATTATAGAATTATTGAGAGGGAATGACTCGCAGTCCTATCCGCCATCAAGCATTTTCGCCCTTAACTCTATGACAAACATTTCACTATCTTAACAGATCACGCTTCCTTGAAATGGTTACAACAAATGAAAAGTTCTGATGGACGCTTATCTAGATGAGCGTTAAAGCTCCAGAATTATGACTTTAATATTCAACACCGCGCTGGAGCTATACATCAAAATGCAGATGGTCTTTCTCAACTACCTATACTAACTTTATTCACTGCTGAGGAAGATTGTATTAATGACTCGATTGGCAGACCTGAACTTTGGTATCATGAATCTAAGGACGTTATAGAGAAGCTACAATCCTTAAATGAGAATACTCAAGTTAAAGGAGGCTCTTTATATAAGAAGTTTGTATCTAAATGGCTGCCTTTTATTTGGCTTTCTGTGAGGACTGATACTATTATGGAGGCTCACCAAACTGTAGGGCATGGAGCTGTCGCTAAAACATTACAGTGGTTGAATAATCATTGTTACTGGGACAACATGGTGGAAACTGTAAACAATGTTTTGAGACAAGTCTCACTTGCCAACAACAATGTGGTGGAAATATGATTTACCAACACAAAATTGTGGGACCTTCAGAACCTTTTCCACTATGAGTATTGATGTAATGGGCATTTTCCCTACTGCTACTTATGAACATCGTTATATTATATTAGCTATCAACCATTTTACCAAATGGATTGAAGCTGTCTCTGTTTCCACACTCACTGCTAAGGCTACTGCACCATTCCTTTTTAAGCAAGTTTTCACCCGGCATGGTAGCCTGAAAGTTCTATTATCTGATAATGGGACCAACTTTGTTTCTCAGGTGGTATCTGAGCTTACTAAATTAATGGGTACCTATCTGCTGAATATAACCCCTTACAATCCTCTTACTAGTGGTGCAGTCAAATGAGCAAATGGACCCTTGTAGCCATTCTATGAAAGATAGCCTCCAACAATTAAAGTAGATGAAATCTCTACTTACCTGGTTCGATGTAATTTTATAGGATTAGCTACCACCGTATAATTGGAATGGCTCCCTTCAAGACCTTTTACAGTTGAGATCCTATTTACCTTCAAGTGTACAACCTATACTTGATGCTTCAACCCCACAAACTACTGATTTAGCTATGAGAAAACTAGGTGATGAGATTATCAGAGTACAAGCACTAGCCTCAAGTTTTCTTGCTACTACAACCTTAAAAGAGGGAACTAGAACCACTGCTATTCGACCTATGTTACCTGAATATCAAATTGTGGATCTTGTACTCTTCTATCATCATAGACCTGGAGGATGGATTCACAAACTTGATACCTCATGGGCTGGTCCTTAACATATTATTTATCATTGGAGTATTGAACACTCCAATTAAGATATTAATACTGGGACTGTTATCACTAGAGTTCATAGTTGGTTTCTTTGTAAATACATGACCCCTAGGCAAGCTCTTGAGGGGGCATTGTTGGGGATTAACTGCGATGACTGAAAATAATCAAAGTTGTGATTCTGTGTATTAGTTTAATGAGATATAAAAACCCCATCAGAGATATTTGATTCTCAGATAGACTGATGATTGACCCTTCAAAGTTATCAGCCTCCTCTGAGGGATGAGGCTAAGCAATCCGAAGGTGCTAACCATCCCACAAGAAGGTCAATCTCATCTAATAAGACTCTTATCAGATCTGACCATCACGAGTATATAATAATAATCAGCAATATTGTTCATCTATTAGAAAGTATCTTACCTCAGTTGAAGCACAAAAATCCTCATGAAGAACAGCCAAATCTACCCTATAAATATCCCTTATTCTAACTAATAAAGTACTATCTATTTTTGTCTTGCGTAGCCCAATTTTGGTCTACTCATAATAGAGTTTTGTATTTCCTATTGGAATCTGTTATTGTAACGGAACTAATAAATTCATTGCGCTTGTTTCTATCTTTGCTGGAGCCATGAAAATATTAATTTCGTAGACTTCATAGTGCTTGAATATTGCAATTTATATAAAAATTACAATACATGGGTAAAGGTGTGGGAAACATAAAACTCTATAAAATTCTCTCTAATTCTAGACAAATTTTTAATAATCTTTTAGTCCAATAAATTGTTTGATACTTTAAATATAAAAACTTGTTGTATTGAATATTTTTCAGTTGTATTAAGTCAGGAATTACCTGTGATCAGAAAGGTCTGTACAGAGAGCCTATGTACAAGTAAATGACAGGAGAGTACATTTTTGAAGTGTTATCCATAAGGAGTTTATATCTTAATCACTATCACCGTCTTTTCTATTGTCTTGACACAATATGCGTTTGTAAATTTGACCTATCTCAGAAGATGAGCCAGATCATTTTAAGTAGGCCCAATATATCAACACTAGGATATTAGTATTGACCTTAATTTAATTAACATCATACTTATGACACCTTTCTATAACAAAAAACAGTACAGCAGTTTTGTTGCTGCCAGGAAGTATTCAGAAAGTCATATTTACTAATCCGAATTTCAACATGGCTCTGAACTTTAGCGGTTGAATAGCATGTGAGGCACCCACATTTGCCATCAACTGGTAAGTAGTGTAACACCAGGTAATAAGTTAATTCCTGATCATTAAAAATTTTCAGAGACACTTGTGTCTACCAGAAATAAAATTGTAAATTTATCTTGAGGGGAGGAAAGAGTAGCTGAAAAAATAAGTTATCCATTTAATTTATATACAAAACATACTGGCTCAAAGAAAAATTCTCAGTGTGGTATATTTGTCCCAAGGTCGACCCCTCTTGAATATATTTATATACAAAGCAGTAAGTGCAAAAACTTCATTTTTAGATTACATCTCAGGCATAACAAAATAACTTGAATTCCTTTTTTAGATTAAAACTGACTCAAATAGTTTGCCACTCTTACAACAGAAATGCTATAAAATATTTTCTTAAATTGTATATACATTTTTTTGTAATATCAGCTCCTTTTCAGACGCTTGGGTGCAGTTGATCATTGTTCTAGTCATGTGAGGTTTGTTAGGAGTAATCTGATAATCATAAATCAGTTTATCTAGAAACACAAGAACTGATGACCAATTTTTGGTAGATCTTACGTTTTTATTTCAAGGCTTCTCTTTTATTCAAAATTAAATCTTAATCTGATAACAGTCCAAATGTTGTTTGTCATTACAATAACTGCAAAATCCTCTTTTTGATTAAGGTTCATATTTTCCATGGGATGTGCCAACTTTTGGCTGCATTTATTAGATCCGCTAAGCTGGTTGCACTGGTTTAACCCCACTGAGTAATGGAAAGATGTTATGAAGATCGCTGATCCTTGGTAAATAATAACGATATATAAGATATGAAGCAATCACTCCAACAGATACTACTTTATTATATATTTAAACTTCAGGCTACTTTTGCTAACTTTCCCTTTCCTTCTAATTCAAAAATCTTCTCCTTTCATTCTCTGGATCAGTTCTTAATCCTCAGTACCCTCATGCACCCTTTGACCCTTTCACTTGGTTAATTTCTACTTACTACAATTTTAGGGGTTTTGCCTCATCATTGAGGCACCAGAGGAATTCACACTATTTGCTGAAAGATTATTGCCTAAATTGATTCATTTTATAAAGAAATAATCTATCACCTAAATCTTGAGGCTCACCTTAACTCATAAAGTATGATCTGCTATATATACCGCTTATTGTCTTGTCATACCAATCTCTCAACATTACCTCACCCTTGACTGGACAATAAGTATCCTATTAATTGTATGCCTGAAAGAACTTTGTGTGTACTCAGTTGATAATCTGACCAACCATGTGTTCCTTAATAGTGTAGGCATCAATACCAGCCTTCTTGATTCTAAATGGTCCAGTCCAAATGTTAGCAAGAATGTTCTTCCTTCCAAATCCATGTTGGTCATGGAGCAAGACATAATCTCCTACAGTGAACTGTGGGAGTCCACTACGTCTACTTTGATCAGCTGCCTGATTGCAAATCCTCTTAGCTAAATTGAAAGAATAAGCTTCAGCTTAAAGTTTTATCAGCGTGTCCATTAAATTATTGGTCAGATAATGCTGCAGTTTCATTCTTTAGGTGTATTTCATGAAGGAGTAAAGTAACATGGGCAAAGCAAGATGTCTACCTTAAAGCAATTGAAAAAGACTTTTTCTGTTGACGAGTGGTAGCTGATATTATATGTAAAGATGGCAGTTGGTAGGAGGATACTCCACTCAAAGGGGAGATCCTTTACAAGCTTGCAGAGGATGTTCACCAAATTTTTGTTAACTTGTTCAACCATCCAATTAGATTTAGAGTGATATGGTGCAGTTAAGACCCCGCAGATCACCAATGGTTCATTCAACTTGGGCAGGACATGCAACGTGAAAATTATCCTGTTGCCCTTGAGGATAAATTGCGGACAGCCATGCTGCTGCATGACACGCTTCATAATGAACTTGGAGGCGGCGACACCCCTAAATCATTTATCATTACTTCTTCCACCCATCTTGCCAAGTGATAAATCACTACTAGAATATAATTAGAGCGGTTTGCAACAGCCAGCAGAGGCCCCGCCACATCAAGGGAAACAGTGTGCCATGCGAAATGAGGCTTAACCAGCTGGTAGGTAGTTTTCTTGTGGAAAGGTTTTTCCACTTTACACTAGTGATAAGTAACCATCTCAATCACATCATATTGCATGCTCTCCCAATATTAGCGTGGTCACAAAAACTCCAATTTCTTTGCAACCTTCCATGACTTACTGCCTTATAGACATCCACCATTATTGATGGCCTAGAGGAAGGTTTTGGTTAACTCAGCATCACGTCTCCAATTCTCTTATATATTTTCCTATTGTACAAAAATTATGTCATTTCAAAGCCCATCTAGCACCTAGTCACGTGTGACAGCTCATGGTGATATTTGCCCATAATTATCTTCTCACACATGATGTTGACCAAATCTGCCATAATAACAACCGATGGTAAACACAAGAGGCAGTATGCATTATGATCTTTCGCCCCTGGCTGGAGTACTATTTTGAAGTCATATGATTGGAGCTTCATTGCCCATCGTGCAAGCTGTCCTTCAGGTTCCCAAAGATTCTGCAGCCAATGCAAGAATGCATGATCTGTTACCACTTTAGAATTTACGCCGTGGAGATAAACCCAGAACTGTTTATATGCATATATCACCACAAAGCACTCCCACTTAGTCACGATGTAATTACGTTCTTGACAATTTAAGCTTTGACTATAAAACTTGATAGGGTGCTCCACACCATCATCACCTTTTGGGATACTACTGACCTTATGAAAGAAATGAATCATCCATTTTTACAATAGAATCCTTTTTGAAATTAGGTATTTCAGAACAGGCGCGCTAGCCAACGCAGTCTGAAAGACATTGAAGCACTATGACATCGTTCAGTCCAGTAAAAAATGGCGTCTAATTTAATAACTCAGAGAGCTGTGTCCCAATACACCTGAAGCTATTAATGAACCGCCAGTAGTAACCACCATACCAGAAAGACCTGGATATCTCATTTATTTCCATGCAAATCTTCTTTTATACATCTTCCACCTTGCAAGCTGCGACTTAAGCCTTTTTTGAGTAAACCACAAACCAAAAATATTACAATTGCTCTTTAAAAGAACTTTCAAGACTTGATCTTGATGTTGGCATCAGCAAGTCAGAGGAACGCTTGTTCTAGGTGGGTATGAGATTCTCTGTGAACATCTGAGAGAACACAGTAATATTGTCAAAGTATACTTTGACATAGGACAGCTTCATGTCACCCATGATTGTGTCCTAGCCCGCTGGAACATTCCGGGGCGTTAAATAATACTTGGGACATATGCGTGGGTTAAAACAACCCCTTTGAGGTGATTATATCACATTTCTCCCATTCCGCCACCGGCAACTCAATATGCCAAAACTTGAGACCAAGTCCATAGCAGAAAAAAGTTGGCGCATCCCAGCCAAACTAAAGCGTCATTAATCCATGGTAGAAGATAGGAATCCTTTTTTGTGATGCTATTAAGCTTCTAGTAGTCGATGACTACCCAGTTTGTACCATTTTTTTTAAATTTTAGCACTGGCAATGCCTAAGGACTATTGGATGGCTCTAAAACCCCCTGCTCGATTAATTTCTACTTCCTTGGAGACAATACCCTCCGCAGCCTTTGAGCACCAAATATGCTGCAACTTAATGAGGGTGATCGCCTGTAACTTACCAATGTCAGACTCCACGCGCAAATCCCAAATTGTGGTCAGTGGATTCAAAAATTCACCAGTATTTTCAAGCAGGGCCATCTCTCTATCCTTCTGTTTCTCTGACAGCCCGGTCAGAGCTTCCCACGGAACTACTGTCATTATGCCAAAAAAGGTTATTACCGTTAGGCTGAGGTCCTCTCAAGACCCAAAATCATGAATACAATGAACCTCATCAAAAGGAGCCAAGTTTAAATAAGGCACAACTTGGTGCCTTTAGACCTTCATAGTCTCCTTATGTAGGTTTGCTATCATTACTTTCACTTTCCTATACCCTGGTAAAAGTAATCCAGGAGACACATGGGGTTTGAGCTGCAATTGCTGATAAGGCCCCATAATCTCACCATATAGACCTTCCAGGATAAATATTTTGAGCTTCCTCCCTAATATGACCTGATGCCTACAAAGGTATACTGATGGCATTTGCAGCCCATAGCAGAATGACGTTGTATTTGTAAATCTGATTATTCAGAGTTCTAGTCCTTTGTTTCATCTACGAATACTGAACAGGAACAACCTTGTCACTATATTCAAGATTAATTTGACTGGAGTGGATTGGGTCCTGCGGGACTCCACTGGAGGTCAAATAGATGGGGAACTGTTGTCCCAGAATCTTAATCTTTCCTTCTTCCATAATGACCATGCCCCAAATTGCTCATAAATGGGCCTAATCAATATGTCATAATTATTATTTGGCAGAACCACCGCCAGTGCGGAAGCTCTGACTGAACTAAACCTCAGAGTTAACGCGCTGTAAGCATCCTCCAACACAGTGCTTGTGCCTCACAGTCCCATACACTACTTGATGTTCCACATCAGGCTTCAGCGGAAGCATAGCCATGATCTTGGTGGATATTATATTGACTGAAGCGCCAGTATCTATAATAGCTCGTATTATTGTATTCTGAACAAAAATATCACAATAGGTACACTCCAATTAAGAAGAACCTTTGGCGTTTATTAGATGAACATCAAGGGTTTTTGTTACCAAGAAAAGTGACAATACTGGTGCTGGAATAATGATACTCCTGTGCAACTTTTCTATTGTAATTGCAACGTTCACCCCCACTAGGGAGGCGACGTCTGTTGAGCGTCTGACTTCGCCTGTGCCTTTTTCTCAAGGATTTTCCAGGCGTACAGATTTTGCACATCTTGGCGGAACTCCAAGTCTGTAGGGTATGATCGCTCTCTTGGGTTGAGGCTGAGATTATGTGGGAAATTTGTTTGGAAAATAATTCGTTGGGGCGAGAGCTGGGTCAACGCAAAGTGAATTGTGGGATTACAGGGACAAATAAATTTGGGTTAGCAGAGACAGAGCGTCCCGCCTCTACTCCACTCAGACTTTACCTGTTTGATCAAGGAGGGTGGTACTGCATGAACATGCAGGTTGCAGGCAGTTAGCCACTTAGTGGCCTTTTTGGATGCACGAGAAACAAGCATTCATAAACAGGCCCTCATCTCTTCATCACACCTGAATTCCAGGTCAGAAGTTTAAACGTAGAATTGTAATTTGGATGGTGATGAGCCTATTGTGAATAAGGAGGATGAGAAGACCCTCTGACGTATTAAGTGGGTGAGTATTACCCAACAGATTATACCTGGGACGTTGTGGTCCATATCCTGATGGGGAAGCAGTGGCAGTCGCAAGGGCTTTCTGTTCCATGTTGGAAGCACTAAATGTGACAGAGATATGGTATAAAGATATAACTGTTTATGATAGCTCCGCATCTTCTTGAAGAATGTAGCCATAGTGTTATACAGCTCTTGACATGTCTTAACAGCAGCCATCATCACTATGCCCACGTCCTTGTTGGTTAAAATATTTGCTCCCACTAACATGGACCTCAGCCATGAACCGCTCCATGTACTCCATAAGAGACTCTTTCTTCTAAAGGTTTAATGTCAGAGATTTTGCCTTGCGCTGCGCCACCTTCACCAAACCACAAACAGATGGGGCACAGTTTCCTTCACCTCTTTTACGTTTGGCACTACACTTAAGGTAACATGTGAACTGGTCAGCGCTCTCAACATCCAGAGTGGATAAAAGCAGTTCTACTTTATGCCAGTCTGATTATCCTTCCATGGCGAATTTAAACCGTTTGTAAATCCATGCATGTTCCCATCTTGACTGAAATGTGGCAACTTCTCAATCTGTACAAAGTCGCCCAGCTCTGTGCTTTGGGCTTGGGAACAGACAAGTTAGGTTCAGATCAGCCAAAGGAAACATCCCCTTGTGGGCAAGATAGGGTCATGAGCGCAAATGTGAATCCACCACAGGTGACTGGGAAGAGGTTGGATTGCGGGGAGTGACTGCCAAGACAACTGGGAGGTACTCACTGGCAAAATCATAGGATTCCTTGCCAGAACCGCCCTTGGCCGCTCCCTTACCTCCTTCACAAGTCTGTGCTACGAAAAGTTCTTCTATTATTAGCTCTGCTTTGACCAACTAGCAGTGACACCGCCCATATTTCATCCCTTGTCTAAACTTCTTATTTTCTTTCTGTATTTTGTGGCAGAATTATCTCTCTGTGTCTATTTATGCTCCATTTTTTGAAGCCATATGAGGACATCTTCCATGATGCACTGCATTCTCAAGTTCTGCCCTTCAGTATCACAAGATTATTGATTTGCTTCATTCACATTATTGATAAAAATGGATATTCACACACCAGCTCTTCATTAGACCGTCAAAGGTTTATAAGTGCACTTGCGTATTGGCATAATCCACCATCTCAATAAATAGGAGAGTGATGGCTTGGCTTAAGCCGCTTGGATCGAATTCTCAAGATTTTTGATCTGACCTAGCAATTGACCACATTCTGATGTTTCCAAGAAAGAGCTGGTTGAATGGTCGGCAGATCACTGATTACTCCCCTCAGCTCAAAGTAGGCTAAATCTAATCTCCACTACATCAGTGTGATCAGTCACCCGCCGCTCTAACAGGTTAACCTAGTCACTCGTCTGAGCCACTGCTGTGTCAATTCCTTCCACCCATTCAGATATTTACACCATGAACCTCTTGGTGTTACTACCCAGTGTTGTGAAATCCCATACTTATTAACCTGAAAGCCCACGCCAGTATAACAATTCTCCTATTACTTGGGGAAATTCATAATTCAAGAGTGGAATGAATTGGTCCAAGAAGATGCAGACATCCCTGAAACAAATGTCTACGTGCACTAGCACCTCCTATATTTCTGAGAAAGAGTGGTCAAGGCGTTTATGCAAAAGGCGAGTGTCATTCTGTTGTGCTTGGACAAAATGCATGACATCGTCATGTTATATTGGGCCAACACACGCAGTAGTTGACGGAGCAAAGGCTGAGTTTATGCAAGGTATTCCATACTCCATTGAAATCAAGCTGGAAAGACAACCCCGTTGTGGTAGTGTCAAGGTAAGATATATATAATTCATTTCAGGCTTCTTGGTCTTGTTGTTTATATAACAGGCTCATGGAATGTTCACCCACATCTCCTTTGTATAGGCGGTGACCCCACAAGAGCCATTTCATGATACCCCACAGTAGCTGAGGGGTTAGTTTGTGATCTACCATGTTGGTCTGACTTTAACGCGAAGCAAGCTGCTAACTGTAAGTCCATCCTGGTTTTCTCATATCTTGGTCCCGTCACTATAAATAAAGCTGGTTCCTCATTATATGTCTCCATCGGCTCACCAGTGTATTAGTTGTAAAACCCTATTAAATTCTGACATAAAGAGTGGAGGCTCGTCATGATGCCTTAATTATTGTTGTACTAAAATTGAACAGTGGCTCCTGTAGTAAGCACCACTGTTAAAAATGTCAATATTGATTAGATCCATTAAGCTGGTTGCACAGGTTTAACACCACTGAGCAACGGACATACAATATGAAGATTGCCTATATTTAGTAAATAATAACAATATAAAATATGAACAATCTCTTCAACAGGCACTACTTTATTATATAAAAACCTCAGACTACTTCTGCTAACTTACCCTTCATTCTACTTCAAAAACCTCTCCCTCTCATTCTCTGGATCAGCTCTAAATCCTTATTATCCTCAGTCAGCCTTTGACCCTTTCGCTTGGTTGATTTCTATTACCTTCATCTTTAGGGTTTTTGTCTCATCATTGAGGCACTGGCGGAATTCAAACTATTCGCTGAAACATTATAGCCTTAATTGATTCACTTCACATTGACATAATCTACCACACCAAACCTTGAGGTCCATCTCAACTCATAAAATATGGTCCACTGGATATAAGACTTATCGTCCACTCATACCAATTTTTTTGACAGGAGGAAACACTGGATCATTATCTATATCAGACTGCAGATTGATCTGAGTCAAGAGACTTGACTCTTGTTGGCTCACAGATTCCATACTGGATAAAAAAGTCTTAATGAGAACCACCATCACTTCCAAAGGGTAAGTTAGTATTTTGGGGTCTCTATTTATAGGGCCTTTATAAATAAAAATTACATAGTTAAATGATTAGTACTAACATTAGTTGGGGCTAGGATTTTACCATGGAGGCAGCACTCACCTGATCAAAGTTGGCATTAAGAGACAGCCATACCCAAACGTTTTTGCCTATTAACGTCAAGCATCAAACAGAGAAATGTCGCTTTAACAGTGTAAGACAAGGGTTTTACATGTCCCAATCACAAAATGAATATAAACAGGCTAAAAGTGGAAAGCCCACTTTAAAGAAGGTAAAAATCTCTTGATTATTTATAAGAAAGACAGGTACATAATAGTGCATCCAGAGGACTTTCCAAACCTTTAACTAATTTCCATAAGTGTGGGTTGGTGTCTGAAGGCTAAAGATACCCAGTCAGCTGCACTGGTTGAAATTTTACGCAGTAATTTAGTGCTGCGAGGGGACAGATGAGTGAAATTATAGAAGCGCTAATACAAGTCAATAAAAAGAAAGAAGACTCTTAGTTTCAGAAAAGATTCTAAGGTTAGATTTTGTAATAGGTAAGGAGGGTCGCAAAGGTTCCAAAACAAATTAAGTACATAAGGAAGGGTAGTGACCCTTCAGTTTGATATGGCAAGAAAACCTCTGAGACAAAGGTCAAGTAAAACATGGTAAAGAGATAGTGAAGAGCATATTGACCTTATAGAATGACCAACGTACTAGTTCAGCCTCAGAAAGAGTCCTACATAGAAATTTTTTGTGCAAATTATTTGAAAAAGTGTAGTTAACATATGTAAGAAGAGTATATGCAATTTCTTAATTTCCTGATAAATGATGTAGAATATAGACCAAAATTAACAGGAACTTATTGACTGACCATAAAAGAAACAATATCCCTCAGACGTTGCCCACGCTTAGATGGCATAGATAAAAGACAAACAAGGTCGTGAAGATCACTAGATGTTACAGTAAAGAGATGACAACTGAATTTACTGAGAATAATATAAGTTGATAGTTGTCATAGAGCTTTTAAGCTTCAATCAAAAGCTTTCCTTATTTTATCAAAAGTGGATTTTAACCAGCTTTCATTTTAGAAAGTAAAAATGACCTATATTGTTGGATATCTCCTTGAGGAGGTTCTCAGCTAAGAGGTTATAGAAACTTATTTTTTAGTATAGTAGGTTTTTGTATGAAGTTGACTAATAGAAAAGTGGTCTAACTAAAACTTTTTAAGTAAAATTGGGGATGAGTCATGATTGTTTATTCATGGACGTGCGCTAGATCCAGACAATAAAATAAGACTATCATCATTGGTAGTTCAGTAGGTAAAGTATGCCCAAATATGAGCTTTAGACTAGAGGCAAATATTTACATAATTGAGAAAATAATATCTAAAGTGTTTATCTAATCCCATAGAAAATAGGCATAATGGATAATATTAGTTAAAAAATAATTTTTTTACTTTAACGCCATCTGTGTGACACTTCTAAAGTCATCACCTGATTTACTGGTACCAACTTGGGCGTACTTTCCCTTACCCAGGTTAATCTTAAACATAATTTATATTAGTAAGAACAGCCAGCTGATACCTCTGGCTTATGCAAACTATTCCTCTTTTGGAGGTTTATAACATTAATTATGTCACAAGACATGACAGGATACATTGTACCTTGATCAAGGTACTTTGATCAACAGTGTCTAAAAATCATATTTTAAAATAGTTAAGTAACCATTTATTAAGATCTTGAGGGTGTCATCGTTGAGATTAATGACTCTTCAAGCTATCATCTATTGAAACAAAACGCAGAATGATATTTCAGTATCTGGATTGGTTTAAAAATTGAGAGCCTAATGATATTGAACATATTAACCCTGAGTGTTTTATCTGTGATCTTGAATGAAGGTATTGGTGGTAAAACTCTTGTGAATACAGAAAAGTCAAAGGTTTAAGTTCATGGTTAACTAGTATCGTTTTCCTGATATTAATCCTCTCTTAGACTAAGATCTAAAATTTATATAGAAGCAAAAGTTAATCATTGTTTTTTATAGTTTATTTTTGAAACACTACTCATTATAAGCTCATTTTACCTTTGTTTTTAATCAGTACTAAGCCTTTAGGCTTTACTTAAACTGATATAATAGACTTAAAAATTTATTGAGATCATCTGAACTAAGAACTCTAAACTCTACCCTTCCTTATGTGACTTCATTATGTACTGGTGTCTTAATACTGTTCATTTAAATTTAATAAATATACCAAAAGTACTAATAGAAGAACATAAATTATTTGGGGGTAGTGTTAGTTATAAATTTAGACTACCTTCTAGACCTAAGACAAGGGGTTAAAAACTAATCATAAAGTAAAGGACACGGAAAACTTGATACTTAAATTGCCATGGAAGGGAACTGACTATATAGATGAACTTATTTCTTAACAATAAATTTAAGTGTTAATATATTTTAAGAGAATCCTTTTATAGAAATTTAAAACATATTAAGTTATAAAAATAATTATTATTTATTCTAAGTACTAGCGTATTAGTACACTGATGTCAATTAATCATATAAATTACTGCATTTAAGCTACAATTGAATATAAATCAGAAAGTTCATGAAACAAAATTTTTCTATCTTTGCAACTACTAATTGCAACTGATTTGATTCAATACTAAGTAAGTTTGATAATCAACATTAGGAGATGAGTGTGCACCTGACATTGGGTAAAGGTTGGGCTAGTGTATTTTTTAGTACTAGATTGTCCCGTTGGGCTAGTGTATTAAATGGCCCAAGGTCAGTATTTGTACCGTCCAAAGTTTATAAACGCCCCAGAGAGATACTGGTGGCCAAGATAAAACTAAGAAAACAGCGGCGAATACTTTTCTGGAGATTATTAGACTGGCAGAAAAAATGCAACCAGTTCATCAAACCTCCACATTCCCAGCCCCTTACATCAGTGAAGCATGTGGTTCGAGATTTTCTGGTTATTAACTTATAGCAGTTTAGAGAAAAGTTTTAAAGTGCTGTGCACAAACAATTTTCAGCCGCTGTATATGTTGCACCACACTCTATGGGCCGCAGAAGGTTGGATCTGAGGTTTAAATCCATGAAGGCAGTGGATGAAACTGCGCAGGTGCGTGGTGGCCAATCTCCCACATGGTCAAAGGGTGGTCAAAATGAAGGGCAAGCATTGGAATATTCCCAACCAAATATTTTTCACTTTTGACTTCCTTCCCACAATGATGAAGTGTGCAGCGCTGGAGCACCACCTCTCGGTTGGGCTTATAAGCTATGGAGAACCAACCCTAGCAAAATGCAGCACTTCACGCTTATGATGGATTTGTGCATGGGCAAAGTGATTGCAGTGACACCCCATCCATTAATCGTTGTGGAAGACCTAACCCATATTCCCGCTCCATTGTTTTAAATATTGATGGGCAGAAATCCCGCCCATTCCATGTTATGGTGTATAGCGCACCCCTTATCTGCACCATTAGTTGTGCTTTTGGTATAAGGCGCGAACCTGCCCTTCCAGAGAGGGCATCAATTAATTGAAATCCTCCCCAATGCAATGGAAGTGCTGACTTCCATTATGAACCAGCCATTGACACCAACGCCGCCTTCCCATAGGGTGCGCAGGGGTGTTACATTCAGGTAAAACCTGCGTCCCCACAATAGCCAAAAAGGCGAAACAGGCCCATAGAGCAGCGGCCAAGGCAGCGGAGTCAGAAGCATCAGTGATACCACCTGCCCAGACCCAAGCTAACATCAAGTCATTTGCAGTGTAAGCGGCTTGAGAATCTAATCACCAATAATATTGGGCCCACCAACCTATGGAACAAATGTTTAAGTCAGATTCAACTGTCATGGCAAAAAGATGACATCATAATGCGGACAAATGTTAAGAGCAAAGCAGCATGTCAGGAGGCCAAGAAGGTGAAATTGGAAGGCTTCCCTGACCTCAAGCATACCTTAGATTAGCGCTGGGTTAAGGCGAGGTATGCTTAGGTTGGTCCTAGGGATGCAGGGGAAATTCAGCCCTGTATAATAGAAGGTGCATTAAAAACGAACTAGCTTTGTGATTAATAAAAACAGTTCGCTTCAGTCTCTTGGTGAACGGGGTCTCAGAACCCATTTGTTTTTAAAAAATTTCAGCTTGGGTCAGCCTCTCCTACAATCAATAGCCTGCATTTGGCAAATTACCAAGTACAGTTTATTGCCTTATGGAAGCATGCTCCTATTAATGCACTACAGCTTAGACCCGCTTCCTTCAATTATTTGTTTTCCTGAATTCCCTTAAATCCTTTCCCTTGAGACCAATATCTCCTATTGGTCGACTTATTTATTTTAACCCTTTGCTAAGCACACCTATTTATATATGTTATCTTGGATGAACATGCGCATGGACCTCTTTGAGGAGGTCTCACACAACATTATAATTTTATTTAACCACTGTAATTCTCTCCGCCCATGCATCGTTGGGCCTCTTGGGTTCCCTCCAACCTGGGTTGCCTATACACTCACACTCTAAGCACCGCGTGGTTCCAGTTTGGTTCTTTTCTATAATGATACCCATCCTCAACTTAAGTTATTCCAGCTCAAGCACCCTCTGCAAGGCTTTAATAATTTTACTACTTGCAACTAGTTTCCTGGCTTTAACCATGTGCACCATGAACCTCCACGCTGGGAACAGGAGAGTTATAGAAGCTCTCCTTACATTAGTCGACCAACCCTTTGATTTCAAGTGCATGAACATTTTCTGTGTGGAAATTCACAAGGAGCAAACAGTGTGCGCCAACTGTTGGCCATGGCCGCGGTGGGTCTCACCACTGTTTCCTCTTTTTCATGAAGGTTGGATCATCTAAGCATTATTTTTGCTACCTCCAACTGGAAATTAACTCACCCTTCTTGCTCATATTTGGTGGATATGGAATTTTTGCAGTCCAAGAGCTGAGATTCACCGACTTTTCACCAAAATAAGAAAATTAATTCAGAAAACCAGGGTTTTCTTCAGCACCACATTTGGATGATGCAGTCATTATCCTCGATGGTGGGCCTGGGGGGATGGCCTTGGATAATCTCAGACAACCCGTTGCTGAAATGGGAATAGGGTTTATTTGCGCCCAAAAACGCGTTTTATAATGGCATTGCCATATATACAACCAAGCCATATTATTCTTCAATTGATAAGATATGAAACCTACTCCTGTGTATCAAATTACCCCAGAAGATCCCCTCTTGACCACCACAATGATCCACGGAACCCAGGAGGTGGAAAAGGAGTTACAAATGCAACATAACAATGTTTATAAAGTTGCTGAAGATATGGTGGAATATGTGGCTTCAGAAGTAAGAGTGGCCAACTATCCCTCTCCATTATATGATGAAGAAACGCACCCTGGAGGCATCATTTTGCCTGAAAAATATCTTTCATGGTGAAGTGTTGGCATTGTCTGCTATAAATAAAAATCATTCGGGTTATTTTTTGTTAACTGCTACCCTCTCATCCCCTTCAGATAAGATTAGCACTACTACCTTAGTTAATACAGGAGCCTATGAGAATTTTTTGGCCAGGACCTAGCCAACTACCTTGATCTTAGTTACTTGTAAGGTGGTATGGCTAGGGGAGGGGCTGCTCAAGATATTGCCACCCTGAAGGTAAAAGGGTTGGTGGATTATCAAGTGGGCAAGTATCTTTTGATTGACTGTTTTCAAGCTATCAAAAACCTTTTGTACCCCATTATTTTTGGAGTGGAATGGTGGCGAAAGTTTGAAGTTAGGACCAACTTGAGAGACAGTACCCTATCCTTATCATTAAAGAATGCTTGTACCCTAATTTTACCTTTATCTGAGGCTAGCTTCCAGGGCGATTTCCTCCAATGTCCCAATATACACACCCTCAATCTCACTCCGTTGTTGAAGCCCTCACTGGAGGTACCTTTACCTTATTGTTTAGAAGGCTGGAATCTTCGTTTGATGTGGCTTCAACCAATGAATTACCTGCTCATTCAGAGCTTGATTGTGAGTTCAAGATCACAGTTGATCTGGTGCGCATATCTTCCCCAATTTATCCTTTGACCATACGGGAGGAAGCAGCGTTAGAAGTTTAGGTTGAGGAGCAGTTAGCTAAAGGAGCGATTTTTAAAATATCTCCACAGTATGCTCCCCACTTTTCTTTGAGGACAAAGCTGAAGGATCTTTACATCCTTACATAGATTATGGAACCTAAACAATGTTACTTTACCAGATCTCCATCCCATCCCTTTGGAATCTCAGATTGCGCGCTATGTGGAGAAGGCTAAAGTCTTCTCCAAACTGGATTACCTCAATGCATTCAATCAGATCCGTAATAAGAAGGGACAGTAGTAGTTAACCACATTTCATACCAGAAAGGGTTTTTCAGTTTCAGGTCATGCCCTTTGGGCTTAGAAAAACACTGCTATCTTTTAACATCGTATTGATGTAGCTTTGGGGGACCTGCTGGGGTATGCGCTGTTGCCTACATGGATGATATTCTGGTGTTTTCACTGATCATGAATCCCATGCAGTACACTTTTGCCAAGAAGTGGAGAGGTTAAATGCAGCCAGCCTTACGCTGAAGATCAGCAAGTTTTAATGTTTAAAGTCTTATGTCACCTTTTTGGGCAACGTCATGTTTGACCAAGGCCATATGATAACTCCAGATAAGGAGAAGGCGATTCATGATTGGCCCACCCCAACTTCAGTAAAGGAATTGAGGAGTTTTTTGGGGACGTGTACATTACACAGGAAGTTCACGCCAAATCTTTCTGAGGTGGCGGCACCCTTGTATAAGGCTAGTGGTGCAAAAGTGCTTCTTTGGTCCCCCATCTAAAGGATGCTTTCCAAGCAGTGAAGTGCACCCTGTTGTTCATGTCCATCCTTCTCCATGTAGATCCTGAAATGTAGTTCATTATGTCTACTGATGCCTCCAACATAATCATAGCGGCTGCCTTATTACAAGTAGGTAAAGATGGTATAGAGCATCCAGTAGGATATTTTCTAGAAAAATGTCTCTGCCTGAGTTAAACTATGCCGTTAATGACAAAGAGTTATATGCAATGGTGGAGGCGTTGACTTATTGGCGTCATCACTTTCATGGCTCTTCCAACCTTTCCGCGTATGTACAGATCACTGTGCCTTGTTTTACTACCGCACACCTCATGTCTTAACGCCATGGAAGACCCGTTGGCATGATACCTTGCCAAATTTTCACTTTCTTATGAGTTCACCAAGGGCTAGTAGAATAGGTCTAGCAGATGCTTTGAGCTGCAATCCTGCATTAGCTCCAAACCAAAGGAGGTAGAGATTAATAACACCCAGTTGATGAACCCACCAGGTAAGATGGAATCTCAACTTCCCTCTTCCATGGCCAACAGGCCAGCACTAACTCCTCTGGAAAATGTAGAGGAATACATTATGTTCAGAAAGGTAGTCCTTTCTCAGCCATTATCAGCCAGAATTAATATAGTACTTTCTAAGAGTGAACTGAATCAAGAGTATTTACCCAGGAGTTATCATTTAAAAAATGAGATGGTGTGGTTTCTAGGGCGCCTATGTGTTCCTGCTGGACCACTTCGCCTGGGAATTGTCTGGGACCATCAAGACAGACTCACCGTTGATCATCCTAGGATAGCAAAGACCTTGGAATTAAAATTACACACATAAAATTGGAAAGGCTTATCTCTCAGGTGGGCAGGGATTTGTAAAGAGTGCCTAACCTGCAATCAAATGAAACCAAATCAACAACCAATAGCAGGGTTTTTGGCACCAGTTTAAAATGCTGAAGGGCCTTGGACTTCCCTATCAGTGGATTTCATTGTGTAATTACCTACCTCTGATGGTTATGATGCCATCATGGTGGTGGTGGACCGGTTCACAAAGTTCGCCCACTTTATTCCTTGAAGAAGTACTATAACCGCAGCTGAGATGGCTAGGCTCTTCGTCATCCAAGTGTTTGCACTTCATGGGGTCCCCCAAGAAATTATTAGCGATTAGGGACCTCAGTTTACGCCTGTATCTTGGGAAGAGCTGTGTAAGACTCTTCAGATTCGCCCATGCCATTCAACTACCAATCATACCCAATCAGATGGGTATACTGAACAAGTTAACCAGTGCTTAGAACAGTTTCTGCGGTGTTACACCGTCGCAGATCATTCAGATTGTGTTTCTCACCTTTCTATGGCCCAATTTAGCTACAAAAACACTTTTCATGCTTCTATCAGTTGATCCCCATTTTTCGCCAACCATGGTTTTAACCCCGCCTATAACATGGGGCCCAGCTGTGAATCTAAAGTTGAAGTAGTGGTGGACTTTGCTAAGGCTATCGAGAAAGTACAACAGGAGGTCTCCACAAGTTTGGAGGTGGAAATGCAATCATATAAGGAGAACGCTGATGGTAAGAGACAAGTGGGTCCAGCGTACAAAGAAGGGGATCTCTTGATTCTTGATGCTTGTAACATCCCTATCAAGCAGCCATGCAAAAAGCTGGGACCAAAGAGGATTTGCCCTTACCACGTTGTTAAAAAAGTGGGCCACGCCTCATACCAATTAGATCTTCCCTCTTTGTTTCAAATCTTTTCTGTCTTTCATGAGAGCAAATTGACGTTGTATGAGGGCACCCCACAAGAGACTCCTGAGGCTTATCACATGAAAGAGGCGCCAGAGGGGGAAGTGGAGGAAATAGTAGACTTCCGACGAGTTAAAAGAAGGCTTGAGTACCTGGTATTTGGAAGGGATTTGACGTTGTGGAAAACAGTTGGGTACCAGAGCGTGACTTTGTATATGCCTAAGACCTGATTGATGCTTTTCACAAGCGTTTTCCCCGGGCTTACAGATCTCAATCAAAGCAAACCGTTGCTGCGATGAAGTTGGTCCCAGACCACAAGAACTTTTCCCTGGTGCAAGCTCCTTGGAGGGGGGTGGAGCCCCAAAAGGTCAATAGGGTAACGTCATGGCTTAAAGATGACATCATAATGCGGACAAATGTTAAGAGCAAAGCAGCATGTCAGGAGGCCAAGAAGGTGAAATTGGAAGGCCTCCCTGACATCAATCATTTCTTTGATCAACGCTGGGTTAAGGCGAGGTATGCCCAGGTTGGTCCTAGGGATGCAGAAAGAAGTTCATCCCTGTATAATAGCAGGTGCATTAAAATGAAGTAGCTTTGTGATTAACAAAAACAGTTAAAATCAGTTTCAAGATGAACGGGGTCTCAGAACCCATTTGTTTTTAAAAAATTTCAGCTTGGGTCAGCCTTTCCTACATTCACTAACCTGCATTTGGTAAATTACCAAGAATGGTTTATTGCCTTATGGAAGCATGCGCCTATTAATGCACCACAGCTTAGACCCGCTTCCTTCAATTATTTGTTTTCCTGAATTTCCTTAAATCCTTTCCCTTGAGACCAATCTCTCCCATTGGTAGAATTCTCTATTTTAAACCCTTTGCTAAGTACACCTATTTATATATGTTATCTTGGATGAACATGTGCATGGACCTCTCTGAGGAGGTCTCACACAACGTTATAATTTTATATAACCACTGTAATTCTCTCCGCCCATGCACCGTTGGGCTTCTCATGTTCCCTCTAACCTGGGTTGCCTATACACTCACACTTTAAGCACCGCGTGGTTCCAGTTTGGTTCTTTCCTATAATGATATTCATCCTCAACTTAAGTTATTCCAGCTCAAGCACCCTCTGCAAGGCTTTGATAATTTTACTACCTGCAACTAGTTTCCTGGCGTTGGCCCTGTTCACCATGCACCTCCACGCTGGGAACAGGAGAGCTTTAGTCACTCCCCTTATAATACCCGCGTTTAGTTTAACACCAATTAAAACTGATTCCCCTGACCCAATACCCCTGAGTTTTGTTGACCTCTAATGGTGCACCATAAGAAAAATCAAACAGAAAATTTGACCCAAATCAAAAAATACCAAATCCAAAAATAAACCCAACGTGAAGGCGACCCTCAAGGACAATTACACTCCACTAGTGACCTGTGCATAAAACAAGGCTGCTGTTGAACCTAGAAAAGCAGCACAGGAATGGCAAGGGTGCCCTTCCCATTGCACTTAAGGTGTGATGGGGGGAACCTTCACAATAGGGATTTTGAGCATTTCTAGAAAATGCCCTCTCCGTCCTGGGCTAGGAAACTGAGTTTTTAAAAAATAAATTACCTGTGATAAGCCTGGACGTTCAGGAATCCCACTATCCATATGGTGCTAAGGACACATGAGTAACCATTCTCCTCCCCTCCCTTTCCTTTTGGTTGCAGCACTATGAGGTGTTTGTATGTGCAGCCCATAGCTTTAAATTTATTAGAAAATATGTATCTCGATGGTTGTGTACTGGTTGTGTCCTTCTCATAGGACGATGAAATGCATGCAATTGTTAATATTTACACCCCACCTATTCAAGGCTTGCCGGAATTTCCTCTCAGCCATTAAATCCCTCCCGCTCCCACCTGATAAATTTTTGGTGGGTGACCTGAACTTCTGGGACAACACTTACTGACCGCTGGCCTTTAACGCCTACCCCAAAGCACACCAAACTACGCGTTCTAAAAGACAACTTGGATCTATTTGATACCCTCTCCAAACATGCACCGTTGCTACCCAACATGACCCGTCCTCATGTGCACAACAAATAGCTGAAATTTATGTCCTGCATTGACCTTAATCTTTCCCTATTGAGCTTTTGCCCCCAGATTGGCACTTTATGATGACAAAGATTGATTCCTCCGACCGCAGGCTGGTATTAATGTCCTTCACTTTATCAAACTCAGCATCACAGGCGCCAAAGTGGTGCAAACTTTGTCCATCCAAGATCGCGTTGCCCAGGTTATCCTCTTGGATGGACACTGAAACTTTGGCACCAGAGTTTGCCACACCGTTCTGTGAGGACCCACTTTCTACCTGGTGAACTTTTGAAGCAAATACCATCCTTAAGGCACACCACCTCTCATCACGTCACTCACGGGCTGCCTCAGCAGTCATTAAGTACACGCTTGCAGAAGTGGACTACCTGGAGTCTAATGTCCCTGCTGCAGGCTACAGCCCAGCTTGGGGTCATAAGTGAGTAGAAGTGTCTGCTTGTCTCAATGCACTGTTAAGACAACATAAACATCTCATTTGTGTTCAGTTCAAGGCAAAAAGGATACAGCAGGTGACATGTGCACCGCCTATTTTTTTTCCACAAATTTTTTGCACTGTGACAGAGCTTGGCTTGCACACAGGTGAGGCGGCTGGACCACTCCATCGCAGAAACTCCAGTCAAAGTGGCAGTCAAAGTGCGTAACTTTTACTCTAAGTTTGTATTAATCTGAACCAATTTAACTGGCCAAAATTGATGAGTTTCTCAAGGGCGCATGTATCTGCACCATTTCCTGTTACCCCGAATTGATGAATTTAATTACTTGGGATGAACTCTGGTATGCAATTTGTGGTGCACCACACAGGAAGTGCCCAGGTCCAGATGGGATTCCATATGAGTTCTGAGATAGATATTTTGATTAATTCTTTTATTTGTTGCTTGCCTCAATGAACAAGTGTTTGTTAAAAACGCGCCTCCTTCCTGAGGCCAGGAGGCCTATATGATAACGCTGTATAAGAAAGGGAATAAGCTGGACTTGGCAAATTGGCGCCCTATATCACTTACAAATACAGATACTAAGTTATTTACTAAAAATTATGGCAAATCGCCTAGGAGAAGTTGCCTCTGATTTTACTCCTCTGAGTAATTCAGTTTCATCCCCAAGTGGTCAATATGGGACAACTTACACACCGTAGCCAACATCTGCCAATCCATGGCTAATGGGGAGCTTGTGTTCTTAGACCAACAGAAAGCTTATGATAGGGTCAACTGGGATTACCTCAAAGCCTGCCTCCACAAGTTATAACTCACCATTGGTTCATTAATTGGGTAATGTTGCTCACGTAATATGCAACAATGGCTCTGCATGACCCTGGTTTACTTACTTATGTGGTTCACCCTCAAAGGGTCCCCACTAAGGCGACCCTTTAAGCCCACTCTTATACAACTTCAGTATTGACCTACTTTTAGTCAATGTGTATGCCCGCCTAGCTGGTGTCCTTGTGCAAAGCCAAGCACCAGTTAAGATGCTGGCACTTACTGACGATTGTGTAGTTAGGGGTGACTAACAACCAATATGCACGTGCGCTGGAGGCAACTATCCAGGATTACTCCAGGGTCAGTAACGCCGCACTTAATGCCTCCAAAACTTAATCATTCTCCTTGGCCAGCACCAAGCCCGCTGGTCACCAGCAGCCCATAATCTACCTGTTTCAGCAGTTAGCTCACAGGTTTGCTTGCCCCGCCCACCACATACTTCCCCACCTGTGCTCCCTTTTGTACCAAGACCAACTTCTGGTCTGGTGCGTCATTTAGGAGTGTGGCTGGAGGCGAGAGGGTATGCCTCATTGGTAATGGAGCATCACATCCTAGACAATCTCACAAAGTGCATAGCTTCCCTAAGAGCCCACCAGACTATCCTCTCAGCCAGGTTTTGCTAGCCAACTCTATGCTACTGTCCAAAGTCTGGTTTGTGGCCCACTCCATCTCCTTTTCCTTCTCTTTCTTTAATTCTTTGTATGCTCTCCTACAAGGGTAACTTTGGTTAGGCCACCCTCCCTCTGTGCGCCTGGATGTCATGTTTGTCTCTCAAAATAGTGGTGGTATGGGCCTGCTCAATTCTGAGGCCCATGACGCCAAGATACTTGGCGCCTGGGTCGCTAAAGTCACCAACCTCACACCACTAGACCACCAATGGCCATGCGCGGCCCACTCTAGTTTTTCCAGCGCCCTTGGCCTCCACAATCCAAAAGACCCATTCTCTGCTAAACTATCTTGCCTTTCATCCCTCTGCAGTGGGCCCACATGGGATGCTGGCCCACTTCAAACGTATTCTCCTCTCCACGTGGAGCGCTGAGTGAGGAATCAGCATCAGTGGACACACCGCCCAGAGGGGTCACCCTACTCCCTGTTTCAAACAAGAAGTCCGCGGGCAAGTCATTTTGTACAATCTGGTACCCCAACGTCCTCACCTCATTGCCCGTGTGGACTACCTTGACAAGATGGACATCTCTACTCTTTGGAGACCCAAAAGGACATTTGGCGGTACACACACCACTCACTTTTACAACCCCACATTCGCGCCCATGTGTAGAGATTCCTGAGAAAGGTGTACCGCTCTGCTGAGCGGTCCAATGCCCTCAGTTTTCATGCATCATATGTGGTAAATATGGGTCACTAGTCCATCTCTAGGAAGATTACCAGCCATCACAGGTGATCTGGTGAAATAATATGCGCCTCTTTTGCCAGGAGCGTTATCAGACTTTCAGCCTGTCTAGAAACATTTTTGCCTTTTCCATGACCTCCCCTATCCACCCTTCTCTCCAAGCCTTAATTGTTGCAATAGTGCTATGAACAATCCACACTATTGTCCTTGATGCACTATCTGGCACTACCCCAACCCTCCGTGAAGCTGTGCATCACTTCCACTCTTACCTCACGGACAACTTTCAAGCTTAGTTGTTTAGCCACCTGCCATCATGCCAATGAGAGTTGGTGTCATCCTGGTTCCCCATCTGGTTTCTCTAATTGGACCCTTTCCTTCATTCACGTTCAGTTTTGGCCCAAGCCTCCCCTGTCACTCCCCCTCTTCCTTCCATTGGCAGTCCTTCTGGCAACAGGAGGTAGCCTCAGCTCCTCTGGGGTGCCCTTTTTTCTTAGCTTTATAGTTGGCGTTTTACAGAAATGTCTTCCCATGGTCAGTCTTCCCCAAGTATAATTTTGAAATTTAATAAAACATATAATTATTTGTTGGTCATCTTAAGGTATATAATATAAAATAAAGTAATTGGTTTTTTTGATAAGAAAACAAATGATTTCCTAAATTAGTTATATACTAATAAAATTCTATATATAGTTTATGATAAAAGAAATGTAGACTAATTTTACTTTATCCAGTCTGAAAATATGCATACACCACATCTGTTTAGTCTAGTATTGCAAAAATAGATTTTGCTGTTTAGGTAGAGCTGATGATACAAGAATTTATTTTCTAAACATAAGCATTATAAAAATTTGCCTTATTGTTTATTTTTAGTACTAGATGGTCTGCCTTATTGTTTATTAATTTTCGTTTTTTACTTATTTTGAGAACTTTTATATAATGCTTATACAAGAGCTTCTAGCTATGGGAACCTATGAAGTTTTATTATTAAATATGAAATAAAAAATTCTAAAAGAACCCCAGCTTAAAAAAGAAAAGAAAATTGCAGGAGTTACAAGCTATCAGCTACTCAAGGTTTAAAACCAATCAAACCAAAGCGTGAAAGACAAGTAGAAAAAGCGGCAAGGTTATTTATAGCTTTACATGATGGTTTTTGCACCAAAACTTATATAAGATGGACTAAATGATGGGAAGAACAGATCCCAAAAGTGCTAATAATTTTGGGAAATTTTTGAGATCTCAAATGGTTATGCTTTTATCGTGGAGACAAATAATTTTGTAGTCACACGGCAAAGTTAAGAAAAATGACAAAGTGATATCTTTAAGAAAGTTTCTTTTCACAAATTTTTATATAAAAATAAGTCTAAAATTAATAAAAACTTTGTGAAACAAGATCAATTCTATAGGCTAAAGTATTTTATCCAAGAAAATAAGTGTCCAGAGAGGGTAAAAGCTATATATGGAGTAAATTCTAAGATCCAATTTATCTATGAAAGCAATATTATATCTATACCTTTATTCTTGTTAAAGTTGCAATTTGTTGAATTCCATATGTAATCACTTCATATATAGTAGTTATGAGAATTTTTTGGGAGAGTTTAGGGAATTTTTTCATACTGTTAAGCACCAGGAACGCTTTTCTTGACATATAAGATCATAATCTACTTCTAGCAATAACCTTGGAGAGATCCTACTTAGTTTAAAGACTCTCTGTTGGTTACCTGCACTTTTTCTTCTTATTCAAGTTTTACGCTCAACACCAGGAATTATGTTGTTATCTGTGACAACTTCCTTAACTTATCTATTGCCTTCAACAAGCTAATTCTCATGTGTTAAAAAACCTGAATTGCGAAAAAGCTAGCATATAATGCCTACTATATTTCATAGATAAAAATAATCATATAATGGTTAGTATGTAAAATTCCTGAAATAAATCTGTTACTAGGTAGTATCTGATATCTCTGCAATTTTACTCTTTTTACCTCTATTTTCTTAGCCTTCATAATATAATATCCTATTCCTTGTAGATCTTAGTCCATTCTATTTATAAATCACCTGCAAACTATAAAAATAATATTCCTGTCATAAATTTGCTTTATTAGTAATATATATGTCAGGGAAAATAAAGCTTTTAGGGTTCATGGCAAGTAAGCTTTGAGATGAGAGGCCAAAGCTATCATTAAATATGATAATAATAGAACAAAGAATCTCAATTTTTAAATGGTAAGCACTAATATTTTTAGGATTATATTGAGTGTAAAATAGACTTTTGGAAGTATCCTTTTTTTCCAATTACTATCACTTTTAGTAATATGATTCAATTAAAACAGCACAATTTGATAATCAATACCAGGTGAGATAAGTATTAATAATAAAGTAAAGAGCTGGTTGAACGTGTTAAAGGGCAGCAGACCCAGACCTGCACCACCCAAAGGTACCAAGCGCACAGGTACAAACAAAAATCTCAGTAAAGTAAAACCTGAGGTGGCGCCCCCATGGGTTTCATTAATTTTTTGGTAAAATACTGCAGCTATATGGAAGTATCCCAATTACAACCACTGTCATTGTTGGAATATGGGATACAAGTTTTCCTGGACATAGAAAAACTGACAATGTGGGAAAAGTTTGACGAAGCCCAACATAAATTTTCCCGCATGCAATGTACTTAACAACCCATACTATCTGCAGAGTTTGGGTAGATCTTGGGATTAAAACCGCAGAAGAAGCAAACAAAGCAGAGAAGGTCAGAGTGGTACTCAACCTTCCCAATGGACAGCATTTGGTACTGACCAAACGCACCTGTTGGACTAAATCAAAAGACATTCTTATAATTTTCAATTATCTTCTGACCACACTGGCGCGCACAGTAGTCAAAAGACATCTCCAAGAAGGCTTGGAAGCCTGCATAAAAATCAAACAATTTGAGATGCAAAGATTCCAGCTAATGCTGACCCTTAGCACTGGGAAGGCAATAGAAATTATATTGCTGAACTAGGATGTAGCAGAGGATATTACAAAAGTCCCTCAAATAGCATCCTTCACCATTGATGGGAAAAATCCCAGCTGTTTCGTGCAGCAGTGGAAAGCGCACCCCACATATGCAACCACTACCAGGCCTTTGGGCACAAGATTCACGCTTGCCCCATAAAAGAAGGCCTAAAAGAAATGGAATTCTGTGAGGAGGAAATGAGCGAAGATGACTCAGAGTACGCCAAAATCATGGATACTACACAAGCCTTCAACTGGTGAGAACATGTGCAATATAAAATAATTGGCCCTATTTCCCTGAAAGAATGAAAAATGGTCAAAAAAGCTTGCAAGCTGGCTGCGGCCAAGGCAAAGGCCTCAGTGGAATTATCCATATTGCTGGAGCAGATCCATGAAGACATGGGTGAATTTGAGTCAATGAACCAATCAGATTCCGCGGAAAACCATACACCCAATCTGACCAGATTGAAATTGGCGTAACCCAATTTGGAAATGAATGCAGCAAAATTGGAGTTCAGTGCATCCCCCAAAATTGTGGAATTTAACCCAATTGGGAAGGAAAATCAACAATGGAATGCACAAGAAATAGTGTGGCCAATAAAAATCCACAAGTGCACCGCAATAACATATTGAAACCAAGAAAATACAAGAGAGGAGCGAAAACTGCGGCGATGAAAGAGGCAGAATACACCCCAACTCCTACTCATGGTTATGCTCTCCACAGCAGAGATGCATTGGAGAGTAATGTGAGCGAGGGAGTTAGGCCGAGGGGGCCCTGCTAACTGCTCCTGAGGTGCATCGGGCATCTCAGTAGAGATAGGGATGCTTAATATAGAGGGACTCAAGGCTTTAATGTCCTAGGCCAAGAAGTTGAGTCTCCTATGAAACCCACCTGTGGATATCCTGGCGGTGCAGGAAACCCACTGTCCACAGGGAGAGGAGGAGGCATGGGAAAAAATGCTTCTACCAACAATATCATTTTGGTTGCAACACTGTGGGGTGATAGTATGTGTGAACCAAAACTTTAAATTTATCAATAAAAATTCGCTCCTGGAAAGCCATGTACTAGCCATAACCTTCTTATGGCACACCAAAGTGCACACAATAAGCCAGTGTGTACACCCTGAACGGTGCACTTGCCCAAAAAGAATTTCTAATAGCCCTAACACAACTAAATTTTCCAGCAGATACTTTCATAATGGGAGACATGAACTGCTGGATTAACCCAGATATGGACTGATGGCCATACACAATGGAGATACCTCAAGGGCAAGTGGAACTCCACGTACTAAAGGCCACCCTGGGACTATATGTTCCACTACTAAAAAGACCACCCCTGCTACAAAACATGACACGCCCACATGTACACAATGGTACACTTGTTTCTATGTCAAGGATACTTAATACTCACACCAATAATTTTTTGTCACCAAATTTAAAAATTTAAAACTACAAAAATCGAATTTTCTGATCATCAGCTTGTCTCAGTGTCTTACAAACCAGCGGAACCAAGTACCCAAGCACCCAGATGGTGCAGAATACGCCCAGAAAATTTTAGCTGAATCAGAATCTCAATCCTAGATGGAGGAAATATCCTCAACCAGGGATTTTCAAGCACCCTTTTACTTGGACCCACTAACCATCTGGGAAAACTTCAAAAAATCAACAACCCAACAAATTAAACATACATCATCTAGAAGACACAGGGCAGTTTCAGTCATTATCAAACACACCTTAACTGAAATTGATCATCTAGAAAACAACATACCAAGGATGGGATACAGCTCTGGATGGGGTTGCAAATGGGCGGAGGTTTCTGCTTAGCTAAACACCCTGATCACCAAACACCAACACTGAGTTGGAGTTCAATATAAAGCAAAAAACAAAAAAGATGGAGAAACTTGCTTGAGCTACTTTTTCCGCCAATTCCACGCCTAAAAAATACAATAGCTTGCACACAGGTCCGTCAACTGGACAAATCCATAGCAGAAACACCCAAAGAAGTCATGACTGAAGTGCACAGGTTTTATATGAAATTGTATAAATCTGAGCTGTCAAACTAGAAAAAATTGAAAAATTCCTCAGAAGCGCACATATCGACATTGTGGCCCAAAATAACAACTTAATCAACCTAATATTGCGTGAGGAATTATGGGAAGTAGTACGCGGTGCACCAAGAGGGAAATGCCCTGGACCTGATGGGATTCCCTATGACTTTTACATAAAATATTTTACTAACATCTCTAACATTCTTCTAGCTTCAATGAACAAGTGTATTATGGAAACATGCCTCCTACCTGGAGGCAAAGAATCCTAGACGGTCACTTTATTCAAGAAAGGAGACAGATTAGACCTATCCAACAGGGCGCCCAATTTTCCTAACCAATACGGATACAAAAAATTTCACAAAAATTATGGCCAAATGACTGGGAGAAATTGCAACTGATGCGATACCCCCATCAAATATGGACTTGTTCCAAGAAGATCCATATGGGATAACATCCATACAGTTGCAAATGTCTGCCAGTTCAAAACCTCTGAAGCACTTGTCTTTTTAGACCAACAAAAGACATATGACAGGGTGAACTGGATCTATCTTAGGGCCTGCCTTCAAAAATTCAAGCTCCCAAATAGATTTATAAACTGGGTAATGTTGTTTACAGAGTCTGTTACCATGGCTGTGCGGGGAGCAGGCTTCTTAACCAACACAGTCATCCCACAGAGAGGATTAAAACAAGAAGACCCCTTAAGCCCTCTACTATGAAATTATAGCTTAGACCCCCTAATCCGAAATACAAACACACTTTTCAAGGGAATCAACGTCAAGGGCCAACCACTAGTCAAAATGATGGCCTTTGCTGATGATTGTGTGGTGGGCATATCCAACAATCAGGACGCTTGCAGAATTGAGAAGATAATACAAGACTATTCAGCCATAAGTAATAGTCACTTGACACTGAGAAAACGGAAATTATACTCCTGGGAAAATATCAGACCCAATGGATGCCATCTACCCAGAGCCAACAAAATAAACACCAAGACTCCTTACCAGGCATAGGAGGCGAAAATTAGCAATGACTTCACTGAAACTTCTATTCAGTAAACCAAGCCAACAGCTGGTCCTATTCGTCACTTGGGAGTGTGGTTGGAAGCAAGAGGTTACGCCAACTCCATGATTGAAAATCAACTTCTAGACAAAATAACAAAACGCATTGCCTCCTTACATGGACACCAAACAGGTGTAACAGGAAGGATCATGGTAGCCAACTCTACGATTCTATCAATCATATGGTTCATGGCCCATGCAATCGCTTTCTCACCATCCTTCTTCAACAAAATTCACGTCCTATTACAAATGATGGCTATGGTCCAACAACAACCCCCCTGTACACCTCAAAACCCTATTTGGCTCTAGAAGGAATGGAGGCATGGGGCTTACTAATTACGTAGAGCAAGCAACCCATATACTAAGATTCTGGATAGCTCAGGTGACTAGCCCAATTCTTCCAGATACACAATGGGCTAGAACAGCAAAATGTAACTTCACACGTGCCCTCCAATTAAGAAACCCAGATAACCCAAACACATTAATCAAGTATCTGGCATCCCATCTTACAGCTGCAAGACCACACGGCACTCCTGCACATTTCAAACTAATACTCCTAGCCATGAGAAGAGCGTTTGGCGGATCCACATAAACGACCAAACTAGTAAATGAGGATGCCTAAGGGTAACTCACAGACAGGAGATCAATGATCAAATAGTCACAGACAATATAATAAGCAAAAGCCCAAGTACCATAGCCAGGATAGTTTACCTGGACCATATGGACATACCCTGCAACCTGAAGACTCAAAGAAGAGTATGGAGATAAACACATCTCTCCTCTACTCCAACCCAGGATAAGAGCACATGTATGGAGGTGCATGAGGAGAGTATACCACACAGCTGAATGGTCAAATGCCACTCACACCTTATGTACAATATGTAGTCAGTATGGAAGCCTATCCCACCGTCTAGAACAATGTTCAACATCAGTGGCTGTATGGAAAGAGGCAATGCGCCTATTCCGCCAAGAAAACGGATATCCATTCAGCCTAGCAAGGATCATGTTTGCTATAAACATGGACTCTCCTATCCACACATCTCTCAGGGCGTTAATAGTAGTAATAGCAATATGGACGATACACACAATGGTACTGGAATAATTCACAGGAGCAGCACCTACAATCCAAGAAGCCATCCATCGCTTTCACAGCCATATATTGGAACATTTCCAAGCATGGCTGTTTGGACACATGACCCCCATAACAGAAAGACAATCAACACATGGTTCCCCATATGGTTCCTAAAGGTTAATCCTTTCCTTCACAAATGCTGCATCCAAGAATAAGCCAGCATAACTCCCCTTCCCTACTGTCCTAAACTTGGTGATCCTGGAGACAACAAGAGGGGCCTTGAACCCTCTGGGTGTCTTTAATTGTCAAATTTCATTAGTTCCCTCACTATATCAAAAGTGCTTATCCCCTGGTCGACCTTCCCCAAATAAACAAAAAAATCTTTTGGAGGTTTTTTATTACTAAATAAAAAAATTTCAAATTGTTAGATTTTGATGGTTGACTCAAAAATAAACCCTTTGAGAAAACCATCATTGCTGATAGAATACTTCCAATGATGGATCCTTTGATTCTCCCAATTCATCTGCATAATTTGATAAATCAGATTTACCTCATAACTGCTCTAATTGCATTTGAGGTGCCTGATTATCGTAGCTAATAATAGCTATGATATAATATTATGGCTGATTATGGGTACACTTGGGTGCAAAGTGATTCCATGGCATTAACTAAATTGCACCTCCTAAATTAGTACATTAATCTTAATGCACTAAGGCGGAAGTTGGGTTCAATTTAATGAAATTGACAATTAAGCACTTAAATGTAGACGTCCTGATTATGGGCATAATTAGTGCTATTGAGAGGCCTGCTAACGTCCTGAATTGGGGTGCATCATCTTTTATGAGCATATATTTTTTATTCCCCATTTATTGTTAGATGTCGAGCTATGATGTAGCTCTAATTGGGAAGATTTTGATGTTGAGTTCAAAACCCAAAGTTGTCTCAATTATGAGAGTAAAATTGCCTCCAATTGGGCTGAAATGATTGTTATTTTTAGTCAATTCATGGGCCAAATTGACTTGGGATTTTTCATAATTATTGTCATGACCAGCAGAGGATTGGTATAATATGAATGAACTCATCTAATAGATGAGTTTGGCCAGGAGATGCCTGAGAGGTATATAATACAGGCACCTGGCCAATTAATAAATCATCAACTAAACCAATTAATCATCATTTATTAGTTTATTGATCATTAATAACTACTGTCGCTTAGTTTATTAATTAATATCCATCTGTCATCTGTTGGATATTTGTATCTGTTGCCATTACATCTATATTAGATAGTTGTGTGTGTTTATTCTTCCCTAAGAGAAGTACATAGTTGCCTGATGGAGAAGTAGTCCCAATTATAGAGGAATAATTTTCTAGTTTTGTATAAAGATAGAAGGTCTTGTATTTGTTGGTGCTAGTAGACTTAAGAACGGTGAGTATACCAGAGTTACTTGGCTATTATCAAGGATTATTGGAAAATCTACTTCCCAATTATGAGCAGGAGTTCCATTTGAAAAGTGAGTTTATATCCTCAAATTCACTGTTAAATTATTTTAGCTTGCACCATCAGCTGAAAACTTAACAAAAAATTTTCTGTAAACTTTTTAAAATTACCATTTTTATGGCAAGTTGAGGACCCTAAAAATAATAAAGATGACAAATTTTAATCTAATGTTTTGAGATTGAGAGAAAATCACAATAAAAAGAAAATGATTTTATTACAATAGACATTTTCTGTACAATGATAAAAAAAATTCTAACAAAGATTAATTAAAATTTTTTGATCTTATATACTGTTACTTATAGTTTGCAAATTACTATAGAAAGTGAGAGAATAGAATTGAGATTTTTAACTTATTGGGATTTTATGGTGGGTTGTTGATCAGGATCTCAGAATTATTATTAAACTGTATAAATTTTCTTCATATATAATGCGATTTTTTTCCAAATCTGGCTGTTTTTTAAGATTAAGTAATTGAAGATTTATACATAATAGGTTCTATGAACACTTCATTCTTCAATATCTTACTTATTACCCCAACAATCAGCTTCAAATTTTGCCCAGAGATTTGTGGGATACTATCTATTTCTTGTCTATAACCTATGAAAAATCATACTAGGACTTTTAAAGAAGAACTTGGTAGTTTTTAAGATCTCTCTTTTCCTTTTTTGTGCGCTTAATCCCAGGAAAAAAATAGAACTATTAGTATCATCACCCTCTGCTCTTTTGCAGGGTTCCACTCCACATGACGGGATTTCAGTCAAGACAATTTTATAGGGTTGGGAAGTTTTATGGCAGCTAAGGGTGCGGGGGACATAGAAGACCTCTGCTTCAAAGGGACCACTTGTAAGGCTCTTGACTCTAGAAATCAGGTTTGATAGGGTTATGCACCCCTTTAGAACCAAAAAAAGGTTTAAACCCCAAGCCCTGCCTATATACTCAGATATATGACATAAGGAATACCCTGGAATGAGAGATGGGTGGCGGCTGCCCTTCCCTCTTTTCCCCAAACCTTTTCCTAAACCACCCCTCATCCCAAACCCATTCAGGTGTCAAAATCCGCAGATTTTTTATTTAAAAAGGTCAAACACCTTTGTGTAAATTTATGAAATCACAAGCAGCTTTCCAAAATGGTTCCCGGCTCCTGTCCCCAACAAGGGACTCAACTAGAAGTCAAACTGAGTGGGGACAACTTACCTGACAGGCCAAGGTCAAAAAAAATTTATGATGAAAAGTCCAAAACCTGGTATAAAACCCAACACTCTATTCCAAACTTTAAAAACTAAACTTAAACAGTCAGAATTAAAAAAATATTTCAAAAATGGTTTGGAATTATTGATCAAAACTATTGAGGGTAAATCAGGGATCAAAACTGTTAATTGATGTATATGAAATGGAAAATTATTCATTACTAATGTAGTTCAGCTTAGAATCCTCCCCTCCCCTACTAATCTTAAAAAAGAAGCACCCTATCTATGTTAGGGTGTTGTTTTTTTGTTTTAGATTTTACCAATCTATATTGATAATATTAAGTGTAATGTGTGCATGTGTGTGTGCATGATGCCCAGCCAAAACATGACATGTAGAGCTTTAAAATTTGGATATAGGTGGATGGGAGGAGGTCCATGTGCACCTCAGAGCCAGATTTTTAACTTTTTAATTAATAAAAAGTTTAATATGGAAGAAGTCAAAACTTTATATGTTTTTATTGAAAATCTGTATATTGTTATGGCTAAATAGTTTGATGTTTGATTGATTTGATAGCTTAAATGGGTTTGTCAAGTTGTTGGTGGTTTTAGTCAATTAATAAGCCTAACAGGTTTAAAAAGTAGTTAGTGATTAATTGATTCAATAAGTTAGTTAGCTTTGGCTAGGTGGCTGGTAAATTAGGTTGCTTTGATGGGATTAATGGTTTCAGCTAAGTGGTTGATGTTTTGGTTAATTCAATAAGTTTATTTGGTTTGATTGAGTGGTTGTAATTTTATATTTAATTATTATAATTTGATTTCTTAATTTTATTGGTAGCCATATACCAATATAAAATAGTCACAATTAGGATCCTCTGGTAAGCTTTAGACCCATAAACAAATCTGTTTGAACTGGGTATCAACAAGAAATAGCCTACACTTTATTAACAAAACTATCATTCTGATTATTTATCTATATTGGATGCATTATCTCTTGAGCAAGTAACAAAAAACTTACTAAACTTGGCACAACTAATATATAAAGTTTGGGAATTGTAGTATGCTATTTCTTAATATAACCATATAAATTTTAATAATAGTTCTATATAAGATATACAACAAATATTTTCTAATGGTATATATATAAAAATTTTGCAGTGTATTTTCATATTCATTTAATTTTATGTTTTTATAGGGTATGATAAGTGGTTTTAGTTTTTGGCTGTTTTGTAAGTTCAACAATTACTTTTGCTGAGCGGTAGTTCATTCTTTTGGTTGATTTGATGGGATCAATAGTTTCAGATAAGTAATTAATGTTTAATTTGGCAGGATTAAATCGTTGTTAACTAGATGGTTGGAGGTTGAAATATTTAATATGTATAATGGTTTCAGAACTTAATGATAGGTATCTAAAATATAAAAACTAAAATAAAGTAGAATCATCAGGTAATTTAGAACACCATAGCAAAGCTCAGGTATTCCATTAGAAAACTATATTATCAAAAATTTCTTTTATTCTTAATTATTTTGTTGAAATTTATGTCAAAATATGTGATTCATGTGCTTTACAAGTGGACACCCAAGGGTCACTTTTGATGGCCTCAATTATAGATGAACCATTAGGAGCTAATCTAACCTCAGCTCATAGAAACTGCAAATCTAGAATAACAAAAGGTGTCCTCCCCAATCACCTCCACCTAATTTGATGAGGCGCAGCTAAATAGACTGTGCCTGCTGTTGTGGCTGCTAAAGCACTCACATCCAAAGGCTAGTTTTCTTCTAGCATGATACCATCCTAACACTCTCATGGAATGCCTGGACTATCTTTGAATAATGGAGGCAGTCTTTATGGTGGTAAATGTCATAAGTCTCGTCATACCTTGTTAAGCAATAGGTATGAAGGTGGCGGCAAAAGAGTGGTAAGTTAGAATGGAATTTATTTGATATTCAGATTCGTCATCCACCTTAATAGATTCAAGTGGCTCTGGTATAAGTTTAGTGTAAGGGGTCAACAAATACTCAAGTAGAGTACTAAAGACCTTGATGAGAAGGTAAAGGTTGATCCCATATGAATAAATTCATACCTTTTGTATCACACTGAGGTTTTAACCACTTTAGAACTAACTTTTGATAAGGTTTTTTGATATTGTTGTAATTAAAGTTAACCATCATAAGGTCTCCTAGTTGGTACTCTGGACCGCTCTGAAGTTTTCAACCATTTATTTCTTGCAGATCCTCGCAGAGTCCAGAAGTAGTTCCTTTCACTTAATAGTAAATTTAATTTAGCTACTTGGCCTTCTAATTTCTGCTACAACCTGAACATCTGCGCGAGCCTAAGTTAAAACATGGGTTATGACTATAGTTTGCAAAAAGGGATTAGAATCCAGTTGTGGCGTGCTTCATGTTTTATAAGGAAACTAAACATGGTTAGGTGCACCTAACAGTTGTTTTTGTTCAGAATAGTATGGCTCAATATAAAATTTTTAACCCTTGGTTCAGACTCTCTTTCTGCTCAGCATCCTAAGGGTGAAATGCAGGAGAGAAACAAAGGCAGATTTGAAGTAGTGATATCAAGGCTCCCTATAATTGTTCTATAAACTGGGGACCCCTATCAGTCACTATTTACTCAAAGAGGCCATGTATGCGGATACTCCGGTCAATGAACAACTGTAACATCTGTAAAGAAGTGAACTTCATGGTGCAAGGAATAGAATGGGCCTTTTTTATAAAGCGTTTAACCACAAACATTACTGCGTCAAAGTCTTAAGAATAGTTTTATGATAAGGTTAAGTGATAATAATGTCCAGCGACCTTCTGCTTCCTGCAAGGGCATTTTCAGTACAGTTGTCTTCCACTGTTTGTCTTTGGTTCAGTGGCATGTAAGGCAGGCTTTATTTAATTTCACTGCATCTTTACTTAGGATCTTTTAACTATAGATGCGTCTGGTGGGGTTAGTGGTCTTGTCCTTCTTGGGGGTGACCTATTATAGTGGGGTCATGGTGCTCCCAAATATCTTCTTCCCTGAGAGGAACTGAGGCACCCACCATTTCCCTTAAGCCAGTATAAAGCCTTCAAGGACACGGTAGCCCCAGTCAATAGGATCTACACAGTTGAAGCAGGCCTATATAATATCCTAAACTTTGCTGAGAGGTGTTGGGATAGGTAAATACAAGAGGCAAGGTCTGAATCCTCTGTCCAGCATCCAAGGTAAGGATTTCATGGGCTGGAATATCCATATTGGTCATTACCTGTTAGAGAGTAATAATTACAGGGATGTTTTGGGCATCAACTAAGGATGCATTGAGTAAATGAGTAGGCTTTTTCAAAAAAACTTTAGAGATAAAGTTAACATCTATTTACAAAGGTGTATCTATAGTTAAACATGAAAAGCATCACTTGACGGTGGGACTGACGTGGAGCTAAATATTTTTCAGGATATGTTGTAGAGGTTAGCGTAACAATCTTTCTGGAATGTGAAAGGCCACTGATAGAAGTAAAGGTGGTAATCAATATTATATAGCCTCCATTATTACCAGCAACTCCTTATAATATATATAGCATAAATTAGTTGATTAAAGGACATTGTTTAAAAATAGGCCAATTATCATTTCGAAAGGCATCTCTGTTTGCAATAGGGCCGCTTCTATTAAGTAGTTGGAGGTATCAGTTTTTACAATAAGGGGCGTATGGGTCTGAATGAAAAGGACTATACTTTAATACAAATGTGCTTCACATTGATTAAGAAAGTATCTCACTCAGATGTCCAAGTTAAAATTTTATTCTTAGAGGCAGAGTAAAGCGGTGCAGAACCTTCTGAAAATTTGAATAAACTTCTTTAGAAAGATCAAGTGACTATGTAGCTCCACATCTTTGACAAGGATGTGGGAGTGTCCAGATCTTGGATAGTAGCTTCCTTGCCAGGTAAAATCATGTTCCCTAGTAAAGTGATTTTACTATTTAAAGAGGCCTAAAGATCAGAAGAACTTTCATTTACTTTCTTTGACGTGAAATTCTTTAATTGAGGCGCTTTATCACCGCTAAAAGATGATAAGCATATGACTCACTAACTGAGATAAAATTAAATACCATCCATATAGACAATGACACACTATAATAAGGTCCCCAAGCTTAGCATTAATAAAACTCTGGAATTAATTAAGGGCTCTGTAAACTTTTTAATGTACAGTTTCAAAGTTGCTTTTTTATTGTTTTATAGTATATGAGTATGCTGATAATTGTATGAAGACAATTATTTAGATGAGCTTTAAAACCAATTGTATTTGTCCTCAGGTTTTCTCCTATAGACAGGTACTGGCAACCTTCCTTTAGAAAGCATGAAGGAACTTAGACAATTATATAAATAAGGAAAGCTATCCCTCAACTCTAATCACAAGGTTGGCAAACAACTAAGCAACCAGAGAACATTTCCTTTCCACTCTTACACAAGAGACCTTGAGTTCTTGAGAGCATATAGACAAAAAAACTATCCTTCTAACTACAATTAAAGAGCACACTAAAAATGTAAAACAGTCTAGTTATCTATCTAAGTAAAAAATTCTGTTTCTATAAAATGAACAAGGGGTTTAAATATAGAATTTTGGCGCCCAACCCTTTTATTGGCGCCCCAATGGGAACGGCATCCATTGAGGATGAATTTAACCTTAAGGAGTCACCTAAAACAATTAATACCTCATCTGCATAATCAGTTTCTGATGCTGACTAGGTTACAACACCCTTCTGGGTTGGATTCTGAAATAGCGTATCCTGGCGCCTTTATCCAACACCAGCGAATTTATCTTATAGTTAGCAACCTTCTTTAGTAATGGAATTGTTTACCCACAAATACTAAGTTGCATTAATTCAGGCTGTCTCACGGGTTAATTTTAACAAAAGCGTTGTCAACGCTCTTTAACTGCCAATAAACACTCTATCTATTAACAACAAATCATAACTGATCCACGTAAAATAGTTTAATTGTTGATAAATAAACCAAAATTTAACTATTTACAAGCATTGTTATGGATCATCCCTGACATAGCATTAAGTATCATTGTAATTGAATTAATGAAATAGTTTAATATTCTATAAGGAGATAAACCAAAATATTAGTTATCAATTAATTATGACTCCAACGCCTTTCTATAGATTTTGTATTATAAAACGACCCCCACTGGATAAAAATGGTATTTTATTATAATCTGTCAAATTTTGATAGTGTGGCACTCTAAACCCCAATAGTCCTTTTTCATATAAAATGATATTACATGGAATTGATAGATGTTTTTTCTTTTGAGGGATGCAGTCAATCCTTATCTCACCCTTTGTTTCATTTAGTTGAATGATCCCAAGTATTCCGGATTGCTGAAGACCAAGTACTTTCTAAAATAGTGTGTAATCCGTTGCTACAGAGGTGTGGAGTGCTTTTCTGGTACTGTCCCATTGAGGTTCCCATAATCCATAACTGGGCAAAGGGACCAATTAGCCTTTCTAAGAGTTAAGAATGGGAACATACTGGCTAATTCTTCCTAATAATTTATCCTTTTTTGAGCCCTTTGTTAAGAATATCACTGACCCTTTCATCCAGGACAGCCTCCTCCTTTAATAATAGATATTATTTGAGCGATAAATATTTCCCAGGTCTACTTTAAATGTAAATTAAAAAATAAATTGGATATGAGCTCGAAGATTGAGGGCTTTTGTGGTGTTAAAGAGGTCAGCGTATTATTTGATGATTTTAAAAGTTTTTTAAGTAGTAGCTGGGGCCATGATGGTTTTCTATGGCTATCTCAGGAGTTGTGGATGGCTGACATCCCAACAAATTTTTATTTAAGTGATTCAGTATCTAAGTAATACATTTATATGCCTTTTATAAGCACAGTCAAAACTGCTTGTTCATCACGTTGGGTCAATAGGTCAATATTTCTCCAGCATTTAACCCCTAGAATGATATGCTATAAAAGAAATTGAGCAGAAATAGTTTTGTCTTATAAAGTAGGCTGTTAACCCCCCTCCACAGAAATATACAGGGGACTGAACTATATAAAGCGGAGATGTTCTGAGGTGCTCTTCATTTCACAAGGACCCCTGGAATCATGGGGACTTCCAAAATTTCAGCTTACACCAAAATGTATAATTGTAAGATGAACTAGTGTTAATCTGTACTATGGCTTTCCAGATTCCTCTTGGAATAAAGAACTTTTACTAGAAAAAGAAGTAGACAGTAAAAGTTTATTTTGGAACTTTAAAAGCGGTGAGAATTCTAATATGGGTACCTCGCTGGTTAGAATTAGAAGGTTATAGACAAAAGGAGAGGTCTTTACTTTCACCCTTAATTCATTTAAATATTTTCAGCTTCAGTATGGGAATGGGTAAGCTGCTACGCGAGATAAAACTAGGGCAAGAGTTTTGTCACTTATGTACACCTCAAGTAAACAGCTAAAGTTGAATTGATGTCAAGCGTAGACAAGGCTATTTATTGGTGTGCTTTCAGAGCTTCCACTCGCTCCTGTTCAAGACACATGATCTGAGGGTCAGGGGAGTATGGCAAACAGCTTTTCAAGTCTGGGTCCCACTTCCTGTAGGTCTGTCCCATTATATTCATCCAGAGTAATTTCAAAGGAGAAGACTTGGGAGACTTAAATTACTTGTGAAAAAGATATGGGATTGACTAAGTCTTTCCATTTTTAAGGTTTTAAACGAGGGGTACTTTATGGTGCATGGAAATGCAAAGTCAGAAATTTTCTGACTCTACTTACAATGAAAGTTTTTGTCCTTACCTTAGTGGGCTCAAGGATGGTGTGCTTTCAATGCGAGTTCAGTCAATTAGGGTATCATTAAGGGAGGGAAAGGTTGCAAAACTTCTCACCAGTTGGACCCCTGAGTAGCAAGTTCCATTTAGCATACTCAGTTGGCTTAAGTAAGAATGAAAAGGCTAACCAGTAGAAAGTGATGACCGTTCCAAGTTGTAAAGGGCTCTCATAATGGTGAAGGTACAAGGGTACTGCTATGACAATAGCTATCCAGTAAGAAAAGTAGTACAGCAGAATTTTCAAAAGTTTCTAGGTAACTCAGGGAACTAAACATATGATGTTCATATTAAATAAGTTCTTAGGGGAAAGACATAAAATCACTAAAGCATTAATATTCTTAGAATCTAGACCCTCAAAAGTTTTTATGTTCCAAATATGTTTTTTAGATAAAGGTAAATGAAAGATGGTCTTTGAAGTATGTAAAGTATTGCCCAAAATTTTATTTTTGTTAGCTTTTGTAAATATTATCAAAATTATGGTGAGGGGTAGACCTGCTAAATAGGCAAAGATGTTGAATATGTTATTAATAGTTTGGGATGAAAAGCATATTACAATAATAGGAAATGAGTTTATTCAAAAGAAACTTTCTGCAACAAAGACATATCAATTGTAATAGAGTTAATAAGTATTAGAACATATAATTGTTTATTATCTAGTTTTATTATACATATAAAGTAAAAAACATATGATACTTTCCAAATTACCAGGGTTCTAAAAGAAAGTTGATTATAATCTTAGAATAAGAATTTAGCTATAGAACATTTTAAAATATCCTAAGCTTTTTTAATATGGCTGTTATTTAAAATTACGTACTTTATGTTTTCCATAATACTATCTTTTGACACTTTATTAATAACTTATCTTCTACCACATCAATGAGCTTCAAATTTTTAACCAGCGGTGCAGGCTAATGACCATTTCTGTCTTTAACCTTGTAATGATTATCTTAATACTTTTATAACGAGATTTTGAATAATTCAAGCTCTTTTTATTGTGCATCTTAGGAATAAATCCCAGATAGGTGTAACTATATGTGACGCTAAATATCAAATAATCTAAGTTAGTCAAACATTTTATTAGGAGATTTCTTAAATTAGTCATAGCTTATTAATTTTTATGCTATTACTTATTGTTGAGGCTTATGTCTAATTAAATTTTCAATCTTTTTGCTATCCCAGTAATTTAAGATCTGTTACAACATACTAGTCAGAAATCTTATGAATTAGCATATTTTGCAACATTATGCATACACTTCTAATTAACATTTTTATTTAACATATCATAAAACATATTACTTAAACTTGTAGTTATAAATTTTTGATATAGCATAAGACAACTGTTAGACTTCACCTTAATTTATTTGAAGACTCAAATTTAGGGTTACAATTTGTTAATTACTTAATCAATGTAAATCTTATAAATATTGTAGTGATATTTATTTATATTTACTATTTGTTGTTTAGTCAGATAAGTCCCAAAATTATCATTATAATTTACATATGTATTACTGGGCCTAATGCCTGTGAACTTGACAAAAATAAATTCAAGAGCTAAGTTATTTCAAAAATAACACTAAGTCAACAACTCAATAAAATTTTAATAAATTGCCCTATTAGTGCTCCACTGGCTGATGAGATATGGAAGAATGCCTGAGCTAAGTTACCATCATCCTGATATTAGGCCTGAGAATATAATCATTGTTTAACTCCTCTATTAACCCCACTAAACACCTTATGCCACATATTATGCCTTATAGCCTAGCAGCTTTTTAATAACAGACAATGGAAACCACTTAACTATGTTACCAGCATTTGATCTCAGTATGACCTTCAATAAAGAATACTGATATACTCCAACTCTCACCTGAACTGTGCTATAGTTTCATGCATTCCTGATTCTCCTCTAACCTCACACGTGGTATTTGGCTATCACTTATCACATTCCTATTTTGCCTTAATACTTTAAAAGTACTAAAATCTTCCTTAATAAAGTATTTTTTACAATCCTATATTTATTTTTAGTAAAAAGTCCAATTCTCAAGGGCTGAGCTATATCCAGACCTCTGAAAATTTCTAAGAACCTCTGAATCTTAAGAGAAAAGTTAGTTGCAACCAAATTTGTCAAACTTAGGCACCTCCAAATAGCCAATCAATTGTCCTTTTCTTGTTGCCAAGAATGCAAAACCAAAATTTGGTACTCACTACAGGGGCACTCCAAGTTACCCTTGCGTAAATGTCAATCAACCCTAGGTTAACATAAAAAACAAGATGTGCTCAGGATAAGAAGGAGCCCCTCTACTTATGTATATGAGCTGGCTCTACTGCTGGTGGATTGATCAATCTTAAAGCTACATGGATGTCAAAATTGCTATGGACATGTTGAGCAGTGAACAAATTGAAATGATGAAGACAGCAATGCAAGAAGTGAGACAGAAATCAAATGGATATGTGATGTGTAGGTTTTGAAAAATCTTGGTGTAATCAAAAATTATGCTGAAGATGCAGAAAAACGAACTTTAGATGTTGACTATAAACATAAAAACAACAAAGTGGAAAAATAAGGTTTAGATATTATTTGTAATTCTAAAAATTAAGATGTTTTTATTCTGGAGCTTGAGGAACTTTTGATAGAGCGTTACCTAATCTATCCATTTATCCCAAGAAACCTGTTTTAAAGTACTGGATTTTGGGCTTATTTCAGCTAAACCAAAAACTCGTCACCATTCCCAGTTTACTTTGTGTAAGATCTTTGGGAAGAACTAGGGCTTTATAAAATTAGATTAATCAGAAGTTACTAAAGCCAAAGTTAAGAAATCTTGATTATAATTTTTTGGCTGGTCAAAAACCTCTTAACTAGCTTAAATGGAGCAGATGACCAAAATGGAAGCATCACCATTTTTGTTTTTAATTCCTATGCTAAAAACTGCCCAAACGCTTTAAATGAAACAAATGCACCAGCGCTGAATTTTTTATCAATGGCTGAGGCTACCCGAAACTCCAACATTCACTCAGGTTATCCAAGCCAATTGACCTTGAGACGAAATTGTTCTTGTATACTGCTTTAAGGTATCTTAAACTTTTAATTTTTAATTTTTTATTTTTTAATTTTCACTGATATTAGGATTTCCTGATGTTGTCAAAAAAATAAAGTTTCCCTGTCAAAACTTGATATAACTCAAAGGATTTTATAAGTCACCACCTGAAAATCCTTGAGATATTAACACACAGCTGTGCTCAACTTCTCATGCCGTCGCCTACCTTCCAGTTAATTTACCCTTTTCCTCTTTACACCATGAATTTTTTGAGCCAAATATAGCTGCATTTACCTCCTCAAATTTAGCCACGTGTTCTCCTCTCACCTTTGTGGGCTCCACCTCAGACTAATTTGCTAGTAAGCGTTCATCCTAACGCCTTAAGATCGACAGTAATAGAATCAGACAGCTCATCATCTCTGAGTTAAACCTCAACACCCCAATAGGATGATAGTTTGCTACGCTGTTAAACTATTTTCCAATTTTTATTTAGCCATTTTACTTCAGACTCAGTGATTCTCTTTATAATAACTAATCCTTTCTTAATAATCAGTCGCAAAATGCTCAGCCACCATCTTGAATTCATGCAAGGCACAAATCAAATTTACTCGCTTTTATATCAGCTGGGACAAAAAGTTCCAAAACTTTAACTTTGCATTATGGCTATTTTTAGATAAGTTCATTCCAGAAACCTCAGTGTTATTCCAGTATCCAAGATGAATGGTTGCAAGATATCAAAACCTTCTATTAAAGTACTTCTGCCTAAAATCATCTTGGGCCTCTTAGATTTAGATGGTCAGGCCAATTTTACTAACTTTAAATGCCTAAACATGATTAGCTGTCATCAATAAAGAACCATACTACCAAAATTTAAAACTTGATGTAATGACCTGGCATCGTGTTACCAAGCCTTCCCTTTACCATAAACTCATCCTAAAAGATCTTGAAGGAAATGCCGAGGCTTATCCTTGCATTAGATTGCTTCCTTTATCCCTTGAGCAGATTTTGGGTTTAATCGCAGGGTCATTTACTTTCTATATAGATGCTTTATGCAGTTTTTTGTCAGATTTTATTTCACTCCCCTCTAATTTGGTGTTGCTGCAATCTTCCAAAATTGTCCAAATTTTGGTTAAGCTCCTTTCTCACTTTTCTACCTTAATTCCCAAGCTGGTGCCACTGACTGTCTTGACAAGAATGTTACCACTTTGAGAGTTACAACGCCAAACTATATTTTGAGACTAATTCTACACCAACTACCTATTATCCTCACACTCAAATCTTCCAACCTAATGCCAAAACTAAGGTTGCCATTTCTAGGCTGAGCGGACTAACAAACTTTTGATCCTGCCTTTTAAATCTAGTTTCTCCAAGTGAATGTTTTTTATTATATACTATGTCTACCGACAACTGCCTACAGTTTGTGAGAATGAACCCATCTCTTTCTCACTGGGTCAGCACCTAACCCAACTACCTTGGGTTATCACATCCAGCCTAATTCTGGTAGTTTAGGAACCTAATGAGGCTGGTCAACGCTGACAAAATCGCTACTACCCCCAGTTGAGGCTTGATGGGGGCTATGTCAGAATTCGCCTTAGTTTAGGTGAAGTCTCACTGTTAGGGTTAAAATTTTATAACTACTTTAATTAATGACAACTTTAATATACTGCTATAAACATCGTTTTATATTTCCTATAAATGTTAATCAAGATTAAAGCCCAAATTATTTGTTAAATTTATTTACTGACGTTTTATTAACCTAATTCCTAAAAATCTGTAATACTCTTATAATTCATCCCTGAGCAATTTCCAATAATAATGCTGAAACTATAACATAATGAATCCTGGATAGATTTATCATTAGTGTTGTTGGGATTTAAGACAAAAAGTGATTCTATATTCTACTCACATTTTGAGCCTCTGAAAGACAACTCTTAAGACAGTGCAAACAAAAATCTGTCCATGAAGACAGCAATAAGAGTTTTGATCAGGAAGCATCATGCTTACCAAAATCAATAAAGATGCCTTCAGAAATTTAATCCCTGCTTCCTGAACATCGAGAGGCGTGACCCCCATCATTGCAGTCATGAGGATGACGCAGAACAATGAGGGCGCCAACCATGTGGTCGATCTGGAAGGCTGTAAATGATCCTGATTGTACAGGGTACTGAAGGTTACCAAAGTACCATGTCCCCAATCATTTATTATAATTAATTTTTTCTAACTCAATAAAGTAGTCAATTCTCCCCATCCTTTCGCTTTTTAACCTCTCCACTAGTTTACAGCTTTGAGCCCATTTTCTAACTTTGGCTATAGTCCATAAAACTGTTACACCAAGAAATGCTCCACTGGCTAATGAGATAGGGAATAATGCCTGCGCCAGGTTACTAACATATTAATATTAGGCCTGAGGATGTATTCAGCGTTTAACTCTTCTATTCACATATTGATCACCTTACGCCACATATTATGTTTTATTACTATTAGTTTCCTAATAACAGATAATGAAAATCTTTTAACTGTGTTACCATTATTTGATTGCAGTCCAGCCTTCAACAAGTAATCCTGATCTACTCCATCTCTAAACCTGAAAAGTGCCATTGCCTCCAGCATTCCTTATTCTCCTCCAACCTCAAATGTGGTATTTGTCTATCACTTATCATATTCCTTATTTGCCTTAGCACTTTAAAAATACTAACATCTTTCCTATTAAAGTAAGTTACAATCCTCTGAGTATTATTAGTTCAAAGTCCAATTCTCTAGGGCTGAGCTATATCCAGACCTCTGAGATTTCTAAAAACCTCTGAACCTCAATAGAAAGGCTAGTTGCAACCAAAGATGTCTAACTAAGGCACCTTCAAGTAGCCAATCAATTATCCTTAGCTTGTTTCTATGAGAGCAAAGCTGAGGCCAACTAAACTACTTTTTATTTTATGTAGGGAAAGCCCTATAAAGATTTTTATTATTATACTATGTCAGAAACTCTATCTAAAACACAATAGATAAATCAGCTCTGTACCTAGTTTTGTTAAATAAGCAACATTATTATAGTATATAACCAGCAGATAAAGAAACATAACATCCTATACTTGTACTTTATTACTATACTTTAATGTCTGTAGCTTTAATCACAGTTGTAAACGACTCTATAGAAAAAATTATATCAATTTCCTAGTGTTAACGTCTGAATATCATAAATTAATTTATGTCCTTGTGTTTTCATTGATTATCTAATTAATGTATCTGATAAAACTGCAATACTTATATTGATTTTCAGTTAGACTGAAACTATATCAAGCGTGATGGTACTATTTTGTCTGACCAACCATTTGAACTTTTATTTTTCATTACCTAGTTTTCATTAAAAAATAATTAGACTAAGCCCTGATTACCTTGCCAATGAGTTACGTTGTAGATTTAAATTACTATATAATTTATGAAGCTGCATCACACTAAAAGTGTTATTATATCATATATAAGGCTGTATCACCAGATTAAAATTAATTTGCCAAGTTACAAACTAAATCTTTCCACCCTGCTTGCGCTATACCTAAAATCACTTATCATTAAAAATTTACCTTGGCCCCACTGCAATGTGAACTTGGATCCCATTTTTTATTATATATTATCTCCCTGTTCTCTCAAATTAACGAATCCCCATTGTTAGGTTTCATTTTTATCCCCAAAATTTAGGCCTATGGTTCCTAGTGTTTTAACATATCTATGAAATGACCCCTATTCCTAATCATCAGTTTGGTTTATGATGATGGGAGGAGGAAAGTTAAAGATATCTAATCTTTACCCCAATTTATCTAAGCAAGTAATAAACCTTATACAATTTAACAAAAAATTATTTACAATTCTGAGGTCATTGTCCTCATAAAGTATTCTTTATTTTTATTAAAGTGCCCCCTACCTGTGCAGCTATAATTTGAAGCCAAAGAAACAATTGAAACATTGTGTGGCTCGCTGCAGGGGGCACTTTTTGTACTTTGTATCCTATTATAATAAAAATATACATCCATCTGAAGAATTTATATGCCTGACCCCGCGTGTCTCTTTTATGATGATATAGACAATGTAAAGCCTAACCCAAGTGATGCTCTTTTGGCCTACTTTCCATATGTTATTCCTCATGATTAACAAGATACAATGATTACAGAAAATAACTTTAAGATCCCATGCTGCTCTAACAGTCTTGTTATACTGAGAAAAGGACAGTTATACCCTCACTGACTTCTATCAGGCGCATCACACTTTACAAATATTGATACAATCCAAAGGATAAAATAAAGAAAAAAAACTTATTTCACTAGGTAGATTTTAATAAGAAAACGTGAACAATCTGATCAAAGATTCAAGGCGGAACGCCTCCATTTTCCCAAATTCTTGAATTAACTCCTCCAAGAAGTAAAACTGGCACTTTTAAGTGTAGCTAAGAAAAAAGTTGAGGATCATCTCTCAGATTCTGACCCTGAAGACAAGATGAAACCAGTTGTAACCAACTTGCCTAACTTTTTGCTACAAACCTATACCAACAGCTGTTCTAGTGCTGCTACTGCATCTACTTTAAGCCCATCCATGTTGGCTGCAGATTCTGTTAATTCTACCCTCCACAATACTAATATTGGCTGCATCAGGGATTTTCACCAGTTACAATATAAATCAGGTTTTACTATTTCTATCAAGTCAAGTCTGTTATTTAGCCCAAATTTGTTAAGCTTGAAAATATCCATACCTTTATGTATTTATTTGAATAACCATTGTAAATAACAATGTCTAGGCTAAACTGGATACTTTATGGAATTTTTTAGAACCTTACAGCCTAGGATTGGTAATGCTGAAGATATGAAATTCTGGCATATCTTATGCTAAGTGAGACGTATTTTTATTATTGTGCTTAATGGGGAAGACTTTTATAAGGATGTAAACCTTCTTTCTAACCATAAATCTAAACTAGTAGAGGAAGTTTTAACCTTTTCTGACCACTTCTACTATAAGGCTCAGGTGTTGTATAAAGACAAGCTTCAAGTTCTATTATGTTTAGATTGCTTTCCACCATACCTATGAACCTTATAAAGATGTATACTGGGTCATGTTACACATGCTAAATACTGAAAATACCATAACAAAAAAGTGAATTACCTCTCTGCTTCACTCTCATTTTTGATGCGCCTAGAACAAATACCTTGTTTACCAAAGCTGTTAAAGTTGGCCTTACTACACTAAGAAGAAATTAAGTATTCAATATGTAATATCTTCCAGTGTCAGTGTAATGAGAAAGTATTAGCAGATTAGAAACAGGATATTCTACTTCTGCCAACATTTCTGAAAGCCCCAAAATATTCACCATGGCAATTTGTGCTGCCTCATTGACTTTGTTGATCTAAAGTCAGAAGCTTTGGGATCAGATGTAAACAGAGAAAATTGTAAATGATTTATTTGTGATGCTCCATGGCCACAGGATCTATTGCCAAAGTAGCCTGCTTTTTTCAGGGAATGCTGATGTCTAAAATTTAGTCATTGACGATAAATTATCTGTTTTTCACAGGGTGCACAAACAGGCGAATTGAAAGGACTCTTTCTTGAGTACATAGGACTTTTTTGGTTCCAAGTGTGTCCAACCATGTTTAAGCCTTGAAATCGTAATTATGAGGCTTTCAATAACACTACATAGTTCTTTTAAACTCTGCAGAAAACAGGAAGGCTAAATCTTAACCTTTTTCAATATGGCTACAAATGGCGTATTAGCACCAGATAAAAGGACAATATTATAGCAGATTCAGTGAAAGACGTTATATTTTTATATGACCATAGAAGTACATATAGTATTTTTTTAGTACTAGATGGTCCCATACATATAGTATTTTAATTCACTGGATCAATGATACAGTGTCTTTGGCAAAAATTAAAAATGTTTGTCTGTTTGTTTGTTTGTTTGTCTGTCCACAAATAAATCAATTTAGTAGACTATATTTTCAACCAGTTGGTTGGTGATTGGTTAAAATTTATAAAAGTTCAACCGTGTAACAATTATTTCAAGTTTCTTAATTGTGGGGATTCCAAGTAGTTTGCAGTCATAAATTAGTTCAATTCAATTGTTCCAACTAAAATTGTATCAATTAAATAAACGCTATAAATTCACCAAAGTCAAGATGGCAATTGTCTGACAGTGTCCAAGAAGTCCTTCACGGTTACTGCTTTCTGTCAGTTGCCATATCCAAACATTGTCTTTTTCACCTAAAACTAATTAAAGATAGTAAATGGTAAATCTTTAAAAGTAAACGAGGTGGGTTGACCTTAGGACAAATACCACGCTGATTTTTTTGCCTGTGTTGGTTTTAAACTTGTGTCAATTGAAACCTGACCTAGAGTGGATTAGGAACCACCCTGCTATGCTACCACTCCTCTAAATGGTAAATAATTAAGCTTAAAGTTAATTTAGAGTAGCAGTTTCAGAACTTAACCCAAATTCTCTCCCATTTAATTTTATTTAATTCATTCCATTAAATTTATTAATTTAGTATTGAATAAATTTTAGCCAGCCAATTGAATCAACTATCATTTAACTTTTTAACTTGCTCAATTAGTTATTTAATTAATTAAAGGTAGTAAATTAAAATAACCACATATAACATCGATGAATCCCCCCCTTGGGTTGGGACCATCTAGTACTAAAAAAAAAATAACCACATATAGATGAATCCCCCCCTTGGGTTGGGACCATCTAGTACTAAAAAAAATAACCACATATATCATACCCAAAAACAATTAACCTATTTAAATTAACCAGATAGATGAAGATCACTGAGTTTAGTTTGTGACAAGTCAATCAAATCAACATCAACTAAATTATTTAATCAATTTAAAGTTTAAAAAAATAGCATAAATATCTCCTTTATACTCAAAGTTATAAGTTAGATAAGCCAAACCATCTAAATAGATGGAGGTCAGCAATTTGAATATATGGCTATAACTATAACTATATATCTATTTATTTAATAAGGTAACTAATTCATTGTATCAGAGATCCAGTGCTATACCGCCCACATGGGTCTCTAGTTTGTGAGGTTAAAATTAGGTCTTGATTTATAACAATTAAGTTTTTCTCCTAATGTAATTGTGCACTTGCTGCTTGGTTTGAGGGCAAGCGAATTCTCTTTCTTTCATCCCTTGGGGTCTTCTAAAATTATTTAAATTGTATGGAGCTCTGGACTGCTTGTGACCACATTGTTGTATCTTTGTTTGCTTTTGTAATATTGTGACCCTTCAAGATGTTGTGCTGCCTAATTACATTGGTAGTCTAAATAAATAGAGCTTGCAAGATTAATTTGCTTTCTGTTGTGATTAAATTGACGTGGCCAGCTTTGTAAAATAAGTAAACTCTCTTCAGATGGTGTTTTGTCAATTTCGCTTTATTAACAGACAAACTCAAGGGAATAAAAGGGGGTTCCTTTAAGGCGTCCTTTATAATGTTGTGTTCATAGTTGTTTGGACTAGTTATACTTTAGTGTCCTATTACATTATGGTGACCATCTGGCTAATTATTGCGGTGTTCAGGGTGTATATAAACGCCTCAATCATCAAGAATTTTAGGTCAGTTGAAACCTATAAGTAGGGACTCTAAATTCTCATAAAGCATTTTTTTTGCTAGCTAAGTTGGTTAAGACTCATCGTTGTTCTGACCAGCTAAACTATCATTACAGATCTTAGAAATATTAAATGGGGGTTTTGGGTGGGTTTCTCTATCAGATTAAGGACACAAAACCTGCAGTTGAGCATTTCTCAACATTACTTCCCCAAAACAAGATTTTGAGAAAAATCTCATGTGATGTGCAAGGACTCAGTTATAGGTGATATGGTTGGCACCATCCTTAATAGAGTATACAATTTCTCTTCTCATGATATCAATTGCTTGTCTTGTCCAGATGGTCTTTAACTTCTCAGGGTGTCATCTGCACATATTATAAAACATCACCTTCTGTATCACCTAAAATATTGCAACTTGGGACTTTGGTCACTCTCTTTACTTTTCTCATTCAATGACTTCATATTGCTGCTGACATTAAATTTAGATTTGGTTAAATTCTTACTAATGATTCTGGATATCTTAATGGAGTTTTATTCTTGCTATCTTCATCCATCACTGGAGCTAAAAACTTGGTAAGGCAGCTTCTCTTCCATATTTCGCTTCAATAGAGAAATGAAATTATTCTGTGATATACAACCTTTAAGTAAACAAGGCTGAAGGCAACAAGTCGTCCTATTTAGATCTATGGTTGACCACAATCTTCTCTAGGATGGATGTGAGGGTTATATTGACTCTTTTTTATATGCTTACAGTGGTAGATAGTGTGTACGGCATGGTAAATTAATGTTGACTCCTATTAAATCAATCAAGTGTCTTACAACATCTGAAATATAACGCTAACCTCTATTGCAAAGGAGCATCTGAGAGCATCCATGGCGTGCAATGACCCGGTGTTAATGAAACCTTTTGTTAACTCTTACAGCAAACGCTTAGCCTGCAATTGCTTCTGTTCACTTAGTTGATTGATCTATTAAGAACTGTGGCATATGTGTTGGTTCAAAAAGGACTTTATATGTGATAAGTGCGCACTTCTCCTGGTCTTCTGGTGACAGTTCCGTCTGCCAATGCCCAATTGCCAAGTCCATGGTTGAGAAGTGTTGTAATTTTCCAAGATGTTTTAAGCATCGTCAATGTGTGATAGGGATAAGTTTCTTTCTTCTTCAGATTGTTTAAACTTCGGTAGTCTTTGAACTATTTCAGTCCCATTCTTTTTTGACCAGAAGAATAAATGAAGCTCAGGGACTCGTGGAAGGGCGTTCCAAGCCTGCATCCATAAATTGTTGAAGTTCTTTTTGAAATGACTTTTCTATGCTCTTTAAATGGCAGTATGGCTTTGCTTTGAAAGAAAATGGAGCTCTCTGTGTCAATCCTGTGAATTCTCACTTGCACAAGACATTATTGCTAGGTCTGCTGCTGAAGTTATCCAAGTATATGTCCAAGATTTGCTTAATTTCACGTTCTTCCTTTGTGGTGGGCTCTAGAAGCCCAAATTATTTGATGCTGACATTGGTTTGAACTAAAAATAACTTCAGAATAGAGATACACACTTTTTGAAATGGTTTGGTGCTTCTTAATCTTGACAGGGTGGTTAAAAGTGTTTCTAATGAGAACTTTGACTTATCACTGTTAGGTAGAATTGTAGTATCCAGGCATCACTCTGGGTTCCTGTTCTCTGACTTCTTTAGCACAATAATTTTTAAGAATCGTCTGTTCAGCTATATCAATTCTAATTTTGGCTAACATGAATTTATGTTCCTCTGGAAGTATGCCCATCTCTTCACTGGCGTACAAGAGCAAACCAGACTCTGCTTCTACAGTATTCAGTATCTGCTTTGTCCCCTATGTCTTCAGGGGTGTCGCTGACCACATAGATGAAATGCTCTGCATTGACTAGGCATAAATGCTTCTTCTGATCTTTGTTCTCTTCGCCTGGGAACACAATTGGCATCTGGTAGTTGAGAAGACTGAAAGAACAATGGTTTAGATAAATGATTTCTCAAATCTCAACTAGGAATTGCATTCCTATGCGGAATCATAATGATTATTCTTAAGCTTAAGAGCTGGAGAAAACAAGACATTGTGGTCAAATCTCAAGGGCAACGCGGAACAGGCTCCTAGTACCTTAGGCAACTAAGGCCATAAGTTTTAACTTGACATGGAAATCAATGTCTGGGGCAAACTTCAATCTCTTCATGAACTTGGAAAACATTATGTTAAATGAGCACCGGCATCCAGAACTGCTAAGATTTTAACTTTATGGATGGCGACTTCCACTTTTATAATGCTCTTGCCAATAGTCATGCCGATGGTAGAAATGGCACTAATTTTTTGGCTGAATCTTCCTAGCTCCTCAGGGAGTAGGACTCCTTGCAAGCCTTGAGTGACTTGCAATCCTCAATAAAATACTTTAAAGGTTGTATCCATGAGATTCTCACCAGCTGTGATACTTTTAAAATCTGAGTTGACTTAACAGCTTGAGCCAAGTAAGAATTAATTATAATCCTTACTTCACTTGGTTAGGTCAGAGGCATGCTTCACAACCACTTCACTTGAAGCTCCAATGACTTATTATCCTGATCAACCCGTGATTCAGGCCCCACATTATCAATTCTGTTCGTAATTGTAAAACCCAATTAAGTGATCCTGCAACCTCCTTTTTAGGTTTGTTAGACTTTTCTTCCCTTCTCTTGGGGCAACCTATTTAGAAGTGTCTTTATTGATGACAGTTGTTGCATTTTAAACTAAGAATAGTTTGAGTACTTCTGTTCTTCTGGTTGGTAAGCTTTTTTCTTAGGCTTATCATCACAACTTTAAGCAACGTAAATGACCTTTCTATTGAAGCGGCATTGCCAATGGTTCTAGTACCTTAACTATGTTTTATATGCGGATTTAACGTCAATCAAGGCCTACTATTTAGCCTTCAATGGTTCAGGGGTTTTCAAGGCTAAAGTCATATGCATTTAAAAGTTGCAGATGATTCTAGCGAACTATCCAAGATGGTGTCAGATTCTGGTGGTTGACTCAAAAATAATCCTTCAATAACCATCAGATTGGGCTGATTATCCTTTTAACGCTTGAGCTAAAAATCTATTGCAATTATACAACTCAGGCCAATTATCTCAATGATAATTCAATCGAGTATTTTATCAGGCACTCAGCCTGAATACACTCACATATTATGGCTGATTCCAATGCATCAAATCTTGGCAATTAGTCCCAATTATCAAAACACAATCTACTCAATTGTATACAAAATAATTTGGGGACAACCCGAAGTTAGTGTCTGAAAATCCCGTGGTCTTCAGATGAAAAAAAACCATAATTAATTATCCACCTTAGGGCGAAATTTATATGTCAATATGCATAATTGGCACGATAGCACTTATGTGGACCGCCCAAAGGGGGTTACTTAAGGCTATTGATGAAGAGGTATGATGACGTCCCAATTAGGGGTGCGTCATTTTCTTTAATTGAGGCCAAAATTTCACAGAAGGTGTGTCTCATCAGCAGTATGATAGAACTGAAATCCTGAAGATCTTAGGACAACTTTGCATGCTTTTATTGCAATTTTGTACCTGAAATCCTCTTGATTTTGAGAGTATTTTGTCACCAATGAACCTAAAAAAAGGTTTCAGTCATAGGCCAAACTGAGTGGTAAAATAGCTGTTGAAGTTTTGTGCTGGAATGTGGCCAGGAGATGCCCTAGAGGTATAAATTTAAGTTCCTGGCCTAATGAATATTATCTAATAAATAGCTTAGATAGAAGCAGTATTTATTTTAACCTTTTCTTGGTTTTTATCCCAAATCCTAACCTTGGAGAAGAGTTGACAAGCTGGAAGGACCGAATCCCCAGTTTGTATCAAAGCCTGCCTCAGAAGAAGTTCCCAATTATGAAGGGGAAATTGCGCCCAAAAATCAACTGGAAGAGTTGAGGCTAATTTAATAGGCCTAGTGAGTTAATAGACAGTCCAAAATTTATAAACTACAGGCACTATTGAGGATCAACCATTGGAACTTCAGCCCGAATAGATGTTCAGGACAACAACTTCCAAGCAAGAAATCCTTGGATTTCGACACCAGGTTCCTGAGAAAGGTAACTTCCTCCTTATAAAACTTGCATTTTGATGGCTTTACAAACAGGCCCACCTTGTGAAAAGCAGCCACACCGCTTCCAAGTATTTTGCATGTTGTTTGGAAGTTGGGGAATGAACCAAAATGTCATCAATATAGATGACCACACATGTAAACTGGGGGTCGCCCAGCACATTATCAATCATTATTTTAATGTGGATGGCACTTTCTTCAATATGAAGGGCATTAAACGGGATTGAAATATACCTCGTTTTATTTGAATCGTGGTAAGCCATTCTTGAACTTCCGTTACCCATATTTGGTTGAAGGCATTAATGAGATCAAGCTTGAAGAACACACAAGGCTTAGCAATCGCTTAACTGATAGTTTGCTCCAGAGGTAAAGGGGAGTGGTTGCTCACTGTCTTTTTATTTAGGTATCCATAATCACACAGGGACAGAAAAACATCGGCCTTCTTGACAAAAACGATGGGAGAGGCAATTGGTGACATCTCTTTATACAACCACCCTTTCTTAAGCATATCGTCTGACCAGGTGTTAATAGCAGCCTCCTCCTCCGCTGTGTGTAGATACAAGGGGCAGTTGATGTTACTAACTGTACCATTGTTCGGAATCCTATGTTAAATTTAGTGTGACAGTGAAGATGGTTCACCTTCTCATAACCAAAGATTCTTAATAGCGCATCAATTCTTCAGGAAAATCAGACGGAAAGCCCACAGGGGAAATGAGGGAAGTGATGGAGCTGCGGCCTTGAGTTTTCTTAAGGGTATTAACTAAGGAAAATTCTACCTCCGTTTGATCCATTAACAAGTGATAACATATTTGACTCCAGATGAATCTTAACATATTGTCAGCGCCAACATCCAATCCCTAGCTAACCAGAAACGCCATGTTTGGCATTTCTGAGAACCAATCACAAAAGCTAAATGTATTTACTGAGAAAGGAACTGACTGACGAACTAGACATGAGGTCTGGGAGTCTGAAGAAGTAAACATCACCAAAGGACTTAGGTCCAGGTCAAGCTCCAATTGTTGGGCTAGCTCAACACTCATAAAATTACCTGCAGCTCTGGTATCCACCAAAGCCTCAAAGGAGACATGGTGGGACTTGATACTAATCTTCATGGGTAATAAAAAGTAGGCGAGATTCTCTTTATTGGCAGCTGTATCTGAATCCTTCAATACAGAATAAATAGTGTTAGGATCAGAGGAAACCACTAGGTTCATAGCAGGAGTAAAACCTTCACAAGTCGGAATTCCAGAACATACTGACATGGGCACGATAGCTGTGGCAACTATGGGATGTGGTTCAGAAAATTCAGGAGTTACCAGGATATCATGACCAGAGTAAAATTTTTTCACAACCTGGTTCATTTAAGAAAAAAGGACCATTGCTACGCCAAAATCAACGAGAAAGACGGAAATGGTTGGTAGTGATGGTTGGTCAATTATGTCAGGCAAACAGCAAATTATTTTTAAACTGGCCTGCTAGTTTAAGTGCTGAAGCAGCCAAACAGCAAACCCAAATGCCAGTGGCACTGTTGATGGTATAATGGTTATGTAAATAGGAAGGAGTTCCGCCATTAAGTACCCATAAGCCATAACTGTGTATAGACACCTAGCAAAATACAAGATGAACACAGTCATAAACCCTGAGGGTTGTTGGAATACTGGCAGAAAAGGCGGTTTAGTCTTTAGCATAAGAACTTGAATCAGATAAAGGGCTCTTATTGGAAAGATAGATAAAGAAAATCGCCAACAATTTTCTAAATGCAATGCAACTGATTAGTAATGTTTTATTGGTAATGGGTGAAAGCAGGGATTGGGTTTTTCATATTTGACCTAACCTGGCGAATTTTGGGGGAGGGGGTGAGTAATTTCAATTGGAACTGAAATCAAAGGATTTAGCAGCAGACAAAGTTGCTATCAGTTTAACCGTGAACGCCTGGACCAATACTTGACTGCATTTATGTCAGTTGGTGTGATGGCGTTTGGCCCAACGAGCAACGGAAATTCCTCAGGTCCACCACATATAGAGGCGGTTCCATTTGGTAGGAAATGGGTTTGTGATGGCCAATCTGCCCATGCCCAGTCATTGGGGCATTTTTTCAGCCAAGAGTAGTGTCAGGCACAACTCCTGATTCTTGAACTAGGGGTTTCAAATTATTGGTAACAATCCCTAATGATTCTAAAGGTGATTTAGCAACGGTGATCATCTCACTTGAAGGCTCAATGTCATCCATGATTTCAGCCAGTAATTCTCTTATGTTCTTTTTCTGAATATTGGGTTTCCGATTGTCAGGCTCTATTCCCATTGGTTTCTGACCTTTCAACTTCAATTTGGTAATCTCAGTTCAGATTTCCTCAATTCAGCGTACAAGTTTGGCTGAGGTGAGTGAGGGTACCAGGGGAGGAATCTTAAGAGAGAGTGCTGTTACCCAGTGCTCATCTACCACTTGGGCGAGATTTCCCTTGGTGACAAGGGGTACAGCCACCCTCTTTGGACCCTTCTTATTTGGGAATGGGAAAATCGCCTGATCTACGCAAAGGGTACATTCCCCTGGACTTACAGAGTGGTCTATCACCCACTTTAAAGTGTGTTCCATGGATGTACACTTGAAATTGCTTGCATTCATATATCACCATGAGGCATTTGCACACTATCAGGATATAATTCCTCTCCACTGGCGTTAGTGTTTGGCTCACTTAGGCCACCAGATGTTCTCCTTATCTTCATCCAGTTGACTCAAAACGGCTTCAATCTCCATCACCAAAACATCAGTTTAGGTGATGAGTACCTAATTGAAATTCAAAGTACTTTATGAAAAGACTGTTCATTAAGTATTGTTTTAACTCACCAAATGACTCAAGGGCTTCTTTATTCCAGATGAATCCTTTTTTGGATCATTTAATAAGTAAAATAAATGCTCTGCGATTTTGTGGGAAATCCTTTATGAACCAATAATAGTAGCCGACCATCCCAAGAAATAAATAGATATCCTGAGCTCTCTTTGGGATAGACATCTATTCAATTGCCATAATTTTCTGCAGATGGGGTTGCAGCCTTCTGGAGTTTATAACAAACCCCAAGTACTCAAGCTCCTTCTTGAAAAAGTGATATTTCTTCAGCTTGATTATCAAGTTTTCCATTGCCAAACATTTAAACACTTCTTATAATTCAAATAGTTTGTGAAGGTCCTGCTGAATACATTTATATCATCTAGATATACTAAAACATATAGCTTCTTCAGATCACTGAGTATATAGTCTATTGCTTTCTGGAATGTGGCTGGCACGTTACACAATCCCTAGGGTAATTTGATTCAGCTGATAAAGTCCCTGTTGATAATGATTGCACATTTTTCTTGACCCTCTTTTGGCAAATTAATTTTTTCAATATTCCTTATAAAAGACCATCGCCAAAAAGTATTTAACATTCCCTAGGCGATTGAGCACGTCATTAATCCTCAGCAGTGGCTAAGAATCCTTCTTAGTGAGTTTGTTTAATCAGCAATAATCAATCACTAAATGATTTTATCTGTCCTTCTTTTCACAATGAGAATCAGAATTGCCAATGGACTCAATTATGGAATAAAGACCCATGCTCGACTAGCTTGCTGATTTCTTCGCTGAACACAGTTTCAGAAGCTCTAGACCTTAAGACAGATCTCATCTTATCAGAAAGTATTCCCCAGTGTTGACTTTATGATCTATGTTCTTTGCACATCCTAGGTTATGGTGATCTTGGGTGATTATCTCCTAATATCTCTCAAATAATCAAAGCACATCTTTCTGCTGCTGTTTGATAAATCAGCTAGACGCTCTCAATCCACTAAACGTTGCCATTTTTGGAAGTTTCCTCTGCAATCTTATTTTATTAATGTTTAAAAATCATGGAATTTGCTGATCTCTGATATCAAGATTAGCTGGATAAATGTGACGACTCGATTTTTGCTATCCTTATTGATTTCTTTCCTAGAAAAGCCAATAGCATGTTTAATCTCTGTGTCCTGACATAATTATTTTCCAGTGCTACCCATGGGTCAATTTTTGATTTCCTCCATGGGATAATGACTTCTCCATATAATTGAACCAGGATTCAAGCTTTAGCCCTGTGTTAACAATTATCTGCATTCCCACTGGTATAGTACTCATTATTTTCATTCTCAAGGGTATCCCACAATTTCTAGGATCTCCTTCAGCATTTCTGTCCATTTTCGCCCAACCAGCTTGTACTATATTGTAACAATGCCATCATTGTAAATCAAGTTTACAAAATTTCTCTTTTTATTCAGTGGCAGTTCTCCTTCCCGCTGATATACCACAACAAGATTTGCCCCAAAATGATCATGGTATTCTCCTCAAAATTACGTTTCACTTCATCTTTTCTCAGTAACTTTGTCCCAATGAGTATATCGTAATTCTGATTAGCCAACACAATGGTGAGAGCTGATACCACAAGTGAACCAAACCAGAGATGGAGCTCACTGTAGTCACCACAAAATATTGTCATATCTGGTCTGGCCATTGCGTATTTCTTCTGGTGTTCTAGATTTAGTAAAATCTTTATTTGTTTCACCAATTTAGTCAAAATGATGTTGATGGGTGTCCACTGTCAATGAATGCTCTCAATCTCACTTGGTTAACTACAATATCTGTATAGACACACCATGAATTAATGTATTAGGGTAATTACTGACTGAATGGAAGCATTACCTTCCAAATTGAGAGAATGAATCAGTTGCGCAGCTAGATCAGGGAAGATTTCTTGATTGTGTTAATTGGAATGGAAACGTTTGCTTCATCTAATCTCATCTTGAGTAATTCCTTCTGGCTCTCAGAAGATTTAATCTTATCTGCTAATTGACAAACTTTATGGTCATGACACTTTATTTACAATTTTTAGATAAATTCTTTTTGTTTTAGCTCAGATGGTGACTTTCACGTCCAAGTTAACAACCTGATAAGTGGGTCAGTTGTTTCATCATCTACAAAGAAATCAAAATGCCTATATCATCTTCCATAATATTAGGAGGAAAAGGTTTAACTGTGGTGTATGATTGTTCCTGGTCTAGACTGCAGGGACTTTTCCCAGCTCCTGACTGCTTTCCTTCTCCTTTGTTTTTTCTAAAGTAACTTGTTCCTTGGGTTTCTTGCTCCAACATTGAGCAGCTACATGTCCCAATTTTCCACACTGGTGGCAGGAGACCTGCATATTTTCCACTCATTTTTGTACTTCAGACTTGTTCCCTAACATGACTTGATTTGGTTGCTCCTTATTTGTCTTGGAAAATTTAAGAGTACTTTAAGATCAATCCTGGATCACTTTAGATTCTCAGTTTGGGCTTTAAAGTGGATTCTAACATCTTCAAATGATCCACCATTTGAGATGTGGACATTTGTGTCACTAACGCTGAAGCCATTTTTCAGTGAAAATCTGATATGATCATTGTCAGGATTTGAGATAAAAATTGTCTCAAATTTCCATCTTCCAAATCCAGCCATACTGAGTCAATCATTGATTCCAGCCAAGATAAAACTTTTTCTGGATCGACCTTACCTAGTACTGAGTCACATGGAGCGGGCTTACCACCTTCTCAGTCAGATGAACAACAATATCCATTGAGGACGCCCTTGAGGAGGCCTTTCTGGAAGGTAACTAAAGATCCTGATCGGATGAGGACTCAAAGATCCCAAAGGCATCAAGTTCCCACGCACCTTATATATATTGAAGCATTTTGAATTAATAAATCATTTGGTAAACTAACCTTAATTTTTCCGTTTCCTCTTCATTTCTCACTTCTAATTTTCCAGCTTCAAGCCACCTCAAATCTTAGCGCCAGTCAAGAGAACTGTAGCGCCGACAAGTGGTACTCACTACAGGGGGCTCCAAGCTGACCCAGTGAAAACGTCGATCACAAGATGGAAACCAATAGCAACCCAGAAGACCAAGCAACTGGTCAATCGAGGAGCGTTTCTTGATGGGTTAGTTCTTCCCAATTTGCAACACCGCCCTCA